>PVKM010008105.1:21502-39889 GCA_004027735.1 Carollia perspicillata
CATAGCTTAAAGCTGAATTTCCCTCATTTGGTCAGTTAGAGTGCAGTCTTAGTGTACAAGCGTCAAGTAACTGCCGTACCTTTTCTTCTGCTCTCCAAAACACTCACGTCCTTCGGTGAGAGTCCCTGGAAGTTTAAAACTGTCTTCTTCCACACCCAACCCTCCCTCCCTCCCAAGTGTGTCTAGGGCTATGGAATTAAAAGGTAGCAGGTAGGGAGGGGGACCCTCCTCAGTGTTCTTAGATGCTGCTTTCCTTCTGTGCAAGAAAAAGGCCAGAGTCTCTTAATTAGGTGGCTCAGGCACTCTTCCGGAGTCAGGATGGTGCCTGGTTGGATTAATTAAGCTCCCTGTCTTCCTCTGGTTCCCTTCTTCCAGCAGGGGTGCCAAAGCTGTTAACAGACTACTTGCTTGGGGAAGATAGCTCCCCAATCTTGGCACTTAGAGACAGCATTGGACTTTTTGGAATCTCCCCACTATGTCTTTCTACCCCTTTTAAAGCAGCAGGGCACTCAATTCTTTCATTACTCCCCTTTCCCCAGAGAAATTCTAAAACTCCTGGGAAAATGGGCTTTGACACCCAAAATCAAGTTCTTTCCAGATTGTGATTTAGGGCAGGTGATTCATCGTCCAGAAGTGGTATCAGTGGCTAGAGAGAGGTCGCCAGGGAAGGGTTTGTGACACAGCGGGCGGCCAGTGGAGCATGATGGAAGGGCACAAACAGCGTGTTCTAAAACCTCCGGGGCCTTCCAAGGGTCTTGGTAATCCTTAGAGGTCCTCAGACCACAGACTACATTTTAAGAACTGCTGACAAACATTTTTCCCCATATCTGAGCCGGGTAGAAGCTATGGCTTATCTCTGTCCCTGGTACCTCACATGTGCTTGGCACATAAAAGCACTCATTAGAGATTTGAATGAGTAAGTCAACAAACAAAATTATTTTATTGGAAGCTAAGTAGTTACATGGTAAAGAGAGACTGCTTTCATCAGTGTTTATCTTTATTGGGCACCTGATAGAGTAGCAGGAAGTTGTCTCCATGTTTGCCCGTTGATAGTCCCAGAGAATGACAGCATTAGTGAGCGTTCAGGGAACCAAAGAGCCTACTCCCAGTGCTAATCGTCAAACATTTCCAAGGCCCTGGAGCCAAGTATGGGGTGAATTGGGAGGGAGGACAGGAGCAGAGTGCAAGTGCCAGTGTCTTCCCTTTCTACAGGGAGTGGGTGTTGAAGAGTAGCATCCTCATTGCCATGGCCATTTACACATACCTCCGCCTCATTGTCGACCACCATGGGACCACTCAGCTTCAGGCCCTGCGGCAGAAGGAGGTGGACTTCTGCATCTCACTGCTTCGGGAACGGGTAAGGACAGCACAGTATGGGAATGGAACCAGGATAGATCACCTGTATGGGTTTTATGTAGTGACCTGGGCCAGGGATGTCATGTTGGAGTGATGGAGGTGGTTCACGTCTGGTTTTTTCCTCATTCTAAAACAGATGATGGTAAAAGGGTAGGAGAATCAGTATGGAGTGGCCCTAGTTCTAAAAATGCTGGCTGTTGTTCTGGTGCCCTAGGGATTCTCCTGGTCAGCTTCATGGACACTTGTGTACCACAGATACAGTCCGTTCTTGTATGCTCACTGTGCCCCCCCCCAACCTGCCTGGCTGGGTTATTGCCTGGTCAGATGGACTGTGAATTGTCCACTATCAGATCTCCCAAGAGTGAATGAGTCTAGGGCTGTATTCTCTAATGTAGTAGCCTGTGTCCACATGTGGTAATTTAAATTAAAATCAGATAAAACCTCAGTTCCCTGGTTGAATTAGCCACATTTCATGTATTCATTAGCTACATGTGGTCCGTTTGGACAGCACAGATACAGGTCATTTCCATTACCACAGAATGTCCTGTGGGTTTTGTGGGTTTGTGGGTTTTGGGGTAAGTGTCTAGGGCTCATTTGCCAATCCTACCCTTTTAAAATCTTGTCTCTCTTGACCTGAATTGAAACAATTTTGGGAGGAGCAGGCAAGAGCTTAATGTGAAAGCCACCAGGGCTTCAACGGTTTCCAGTAACCTCTCATCCTTGATAGCGGTCCTCAGCTTCCAGCTCTCTTCTCCTGAACAGCAAGGAGCCAGTGCCCTGGTTCCAGCAGAAATCATATAATCCCTTCGACCCTCTTTCCTTTCCTCCTAGAACATGTTGTTCCTTTGTCCTCCCTGTAGCAGGTAAACAATCTGTGTTTTTATTCTCTTTCTTGTCTCACCCTGCACCCCATCAAGTTCATGGAGTGTTTGATGATTGGCCGGGACCTTGTAAGACTACTTCAGAATGTTGCCAGGATACCAGAATTTGAACTGCTTTGGAAAGATATTATCCATAACCCTCAGGCCTTGAGTCCTCAGTTCACAGGTAAGTAAGAGCTCTGCATTCTGTCCTTGAGAGGTGGGAGATCAGTATATAGGTACTGCTAGAATCAAGAGTGCAAAGTGTGGTGGGTGGGGGGGGCTTTGGCAGTCAGGTATAGGAAGCTAGGGACCGGGCAGGCTCTGCCAAGTACAGCTGGATATGGGAGTGGCAGAGTTACGGAACAGTCCATGTGGTTCCCAGATAGCCCCTACTTGTCAGGCTTCAGCTATCATTATGTCTAAGAAAATGTGAGACAGAGAACTGGGACCTTTCTCCTCCCCCTCTCCCTGCAGCTGTTCGGCTCAGGAGGTGAGCTTTTGACCAGTTTCCAGCTTCACTGAGTCCAGCAGGGAAGTCAGAGGTCAGCTCGTGAGACTGAGTCAGCAAGGGGCTAGAATTAGTCTTGTAAGAGAAGGCCCCTCCCAGAAGCTGTCTTGCCTCTGAATTCCAAGGATCCAGCTTGGTCAAAATCCTTTTTGGGGGAGGGAAAGAGACTCTGTGTGCCTCCTCTGACAAGGTCCTTTCCATGTCCCTGTCTCCTTCTTGGGTTCCTGCTTATGTTCTGAATAATAACTGTACAGCTTTGCTCCCCCCCCCAACATGCACGCGTGTGTGCATGTAGTGTGTGTACACACATCACATGGAAGCAGTAGGTCAGGATCTGGACAGTCAAGAAAGAAGAGAGGGGAGTCCTAGTTCTGCCTGACACTCTGCAGCTCTTACACTGAACGTGTATTCAGTTGTTTTGAGTGCCCACTGTGCGCTAGGCACGTGTATATTAACTCATTCAATCTTCCGAACCTCCCTGTAAGATGGATATTTTACTTTCTGTATCTACAGATAAAGAAAAGGAGGTTCAAGGAGGTTAAGTAATTTGCCCAAGGCCACACAGCTAGTAAGTGTCAGACGCAGGATCCAGGTCTGTCTGACTACAGAGCTCATGCTTCTGCCACACCCCATCGATCCCAGACCCGGTGATGGGACCATCGGGAGCAGGAAGAGGCTAGAATTTCCCATATTTTCCCCCTAACTTTGCCACATGTTGCCAATTAGAATAATGCGATGACCAGTAGAAAAGAATTAATATGTCTGGGTGCTGGAGATGGTGGTTCATTGCAGCAGAGCATGCAGGTGCTGGTTGGAACCCCAACCTGTATCTGTGCTTGTCTTTCTTGGTCTTATCTTACAATTTCTCCATGAGTAAGATCACCGGCCATTAGTACTTGGCCCAGGTTCCCCACCTGCCTTCCATTCTTCCTGGTCCCCAAGCTTCTTTCTTTTCTCTTTCCTTCTATACTTGGTTCAGGTATCCTGCAGCTTCTTCAGTCAAGGACATCCCGGAAATTCCTAGCATGTCGTCTAACCCCAGACATGGAAACTAAGCTACTCTTCATGACCTCCCGGGTAAGCTCACTTATTTTGGCAGAAGTTGCAGGCACTAGCTGGGCTTCTTCCTTCAGCCTGCCAGTTGCTCACCATTGAGTATTACCTGGTGGAACGCTGGTCAGGCGGGTGCCCGTGGTCTGCCCGGCTTTGCTAAGAACTGGGATACAGTGTTGAAGAAGAAAAACAATTCTAACTCTTAAGAAGCTTCCAGCCTATCTGAAGCAGTCATGAAACTAATAATGTAATTTACAACTTTGAACTATGCTATAAAAGGGTAGAGTGAGAATATTTATTTTGAAAAACTCACTGTTCCTCTGGGTGAACCATGAGCTCTCAGGAAGAGAGCTCTGGTCTTTTGGTTTCCAAAGATGGCTGACTCATGGCAGAATTGCTTGCAGAGCATCTGAAAAATCCATCTTCCTGCATCTTACCCTCCCAGAGAATCTGAAGAACCTGTACTTTAACAGAATTTCTAGGCAACAACTGCAGGTCATCCAGGAGGACTGTCCCATGTGGTAGCCACTAGCCATGTGTTGCAATTTAAATAGTTAAAACTAAGTACAATTAAAAATTCAGTACCTCGGTTGCAGTAGCTACATTTAAAGTGTTCCATAGCCACCATCGTTGTGGAGAGTTTTATTGGACAAGGTTGGTCTCGATTGCGTGTGTGTGTGTGTGTGTTTAACTCCTCTGCTTTCTGTTTTGGTTGAATTTGGAGAAGAGGAGAGGAACACCAGATCTTTCCCCTTAATTAGTGTTGCTGTTTGTAAACCACATTCAGTATATTTGGGGAAGGACTTAACTGCAAGAAGATTTGGAGGTTCCGTGTACCTTCATGTTCATTCATTGGATAATGAACCTATTAAGTCATTTAGTGTCAGAAAGCTTTCAGTCATTGCTCAGTGGTGAACAGACTTAGTTCTTGTTCTCAAGGAACATTGCTTTGCTCTTCACAAGTAGCTCAAGAAAAGAAAAGGTAAGGACTCAAAAGTGGACTGCAGTTGCGGCTGATGTGACATCAGATCAGTGGCCAGAACGAGTGCGTCACTGGCATGTGACTCTCAGCATTTATTTGAAAACAAGGACGATTGCACTGGCTGGTGTGGCTGAGTTGGCTGGAGCGTCATCCCGTACACCAGAAAACTGCGGGTCTGATCCCGTCACAGAGCACATATGGGAAGCACCCAAACGGTGTTTCTCTCTCTTTCTCCCTCTCTTCCTCTCTTTCTAAAATCAATAGATAGCCCTGGCTGGTGTAGCTCAGTGGATTGGGTGCGGGCCTGCGAACCAAAGGGTGGACGATTCGATTCCCAGTCAGGGCACATGCCCGGGTTGCGAACCAGGTCCCCAGTGCCAGGCACTTGAGAGTGCCAACCACACGTTGATGTTCCTTTCCCTCTCTTTCTCCCTTCCCTTCCCTAAAAATAAATAAAGTAATTTAAAAAATAATAAAAATAAAAACAAGGAATATTTAAATCAGGAAGTCTTCCCAAAGGAGGGGAGACTTGAGGGACAATATTAGATAATGAAAAATGTATGGGAAGAATTTGAGGTCTAGGTCAAGCCTTGAGTTGAATGGTGCTCATTTTCCTCTGCCCAGAGACCCCACCCCCACTTCCAAGTTTTCTTTTCCAATGTCCCCTTCCCCCAGGTGCGGTTTGGTCAACAAAAGCGCTACCAGGATTGGTTCCAGCGCCAGTACCTGTCCACCCCGGACAGTCAGTCTCTGCGCTGTGACCTCATCCGCTACATCTGTGGGGTGGTTCACCCTTCTAATGAAGTGCTGAGCTCGGATATCTTGCCCCGATGGGCCATCATTGGTTGGCTGCTGACTACGTGCACGGTGAGAGGCCGGACCCTGGAAGCCGTTGGGTGGCAAAGGGTCCCTCTTTCCTTATGTTCCCCGTATTTCCACACTTCTTGCTGACTCTTCGGGCCCTGGACCCCCAATGGCCCTCTTTCACTCTCTGCCTCCTGTCTTAGCCTTTGACCCCCTCCCTTCATGTCTCTAGAAATTTACTTGCTCTCATTATTTCCCACCTGGGTTTGAGGTTGGACAGGTCCATCTGTGCCTTTACTGCCAGTCCCCAAGCCCGGGTTACCAGGCATCCCTGCTTCCGGAAATCACACATGGCTGTGCCCCTCTCAGATCCCAGGCTTATGCTCCTCAGACCTTCACTTCCGTGCCTTTTGGGATCAGCTTTGGTTTCTCTTCTCCAAAAGCAGTGAATTCACAATGGAGCCATCTCCTTCCCGTTGTTTTCCTCCTGTGGCCAGGGTGGGACACTGTGTTTCCTGGCGTTTAGTTGCCCTCTGACCTCTTTTAACAGGGCTTCCGCTCCCCCATCTGATGACTGGGTCCTTGGAATGTGCTGGTTCAGACAGAACGGCAGGCGATTCCTAGGGGTCTCTCCTCAGGAATGTGCCTGCAGAGTCCAGCAAGGGCTCAGACCAGTGCTGTCTCGGCTCAGGGACGACCAGGGACTCGAAGGTCCAGGTGTCCTCCCTAATGGGATCAGGGTGTGTTTTACTGGTGGTGCGAGACCCCAGACCGAGCCTCAGACCCTTGGTTGGTGAGGCCACAGGGTACTCACACTCCTGTATGGACTTGGGTGTCCCTTACCCCTGTGGAGGTTCCTCCCTGTCTCACTAGGAACTGAATTTTGTAGATGGAGCAGCATTGTGGGCCCTGGAATCTGTCTTGGGCTTCTGAAGGGAAGAAAGCTGGTTGATGAAGCTAGCCCTCTTTTTTTCCCCTCTCTCTTCTAGTCAAATGTTGCTGCCTCTAATGCCAAGCTGGCTTTGTTTTACGACTGGCTGTTCTTTAGCCCAGACAAGGATAGCATTATGAACATAGGTATGTGACTGAGACCAGGCAGTGCCGCCCTCCGGCCCTCCCCTCAACCTCTCACCCCAAGTCTCAGTGATAGCCATCATAAATCACAGGGCAGCAGGGACTGGGGGCGGCTTATCTGGGAGCAGTTCCGTTGTTCCTCATCAGTGTTCCCTTGACCTAGAAGGAAAGTTGCTTTGATGAGGCCAGCACTCCACCCGCTTTTCCCTGTAGACTGATGCTTGGACTTCAGGGTGGGGGCGGGGGTTCTCTGCAGAGGAAAAGGCTGCATTCCATCCTGCTTTTCCTCTCCTGTTCACTCCCTCCTCCAAGCTGAGCACTGGGGACTAGAGGGCAGATGAGGCCTACCAGCTGTTCTGGGGCTTGTCTGCTTTCGGCTGTGCTCAGTGGGAACAGCGGGCAATGATAGACCCTGCTCTCCGGAGCCATTCATATATATTGATCGCTTGGTTTATAGAGCTGGGAGTAGACTCTCTGATATGGGGATCCTTTTAATTCCACATTCTCCAGAGCCAGCCATCCTGGTTATGCATCACTCCATGAAGCCCCACCCAGCCATCACTGCCACACTCTTGGACTTCATGTGTCGTGTAAGTGCCACTGCTCTCTTCTCATGCCTGGCTGGGCAGAGTTGAGTGTGTGTCCTCTCGGACCCAAGTCAGTGAAGAGGTCTTCCCAGTGCCCCCTGACTGTGAGAGCAGAAGTAGTTGTAGTTCGCATCCTCCCAGGTCAGTGAGTGCTTCTCTCATTCCCACCGTCTCCAGCTGGGTCTCGCCATGTCTCCACAAGGTTTCTCAGCCTGAGGGATGGTGACTTAACATAGAATCTAGTCTCCCTGAAGAACAGCCATGTCCAGTAAGTTCCCCATTTTAGCAGCCTGGAATGGTCAGGGACAGTCCAGCCCTTTCTGCAGGCATACTCCCATGCCCCCTGAGCAGAAGCAGAGCAGCTCGTGCTCTCTTTGGCAGCACATACGCTAAAATTGGAACTATACCGAGAAGATTAGCATGTCCCCTCTGCAAGAATGACATGCAAACTGATGGAGTGTTCCATTTTTTTTAAGCAGCCTTTTAGATCTAGTTCAGCAGGACGCTCTGGATGGAAAGCCCCTACTCATTCTCTCCACCCCTTCTTCCCTTCCAGATCATCCCCAACTTCTATCCGCCACTGGAGGGCCACGTGCGACAGGGTGTCTTTTCCTCCCTCAACCACATTGTGGAGAAACGAGTGCTGGCGTAAGGACTTGCGGCGTCTGCGGGCAGAGGGAAGGGTTTCCCTTTTCCACTAGGTCAGGCACATCCAGATGTCGCCGTGCCACCGCTGACCCTGTGCCCTGAGAGGCATAAAAAGTGCTGGCTCTGCCTCAGACAGCTGGGCTTACGTTCTCTTGACTCTTAAAGCAATGTCTCTCCTGCCATACTACAGAGGATGTCAGATGCCTTCCCTGTCCCCTTGTTACCTTTCCAAGGATCTGAGCGTGGCCCAGTTGTGCTTGTTGGGCTTAGACTGTTACCTCCATGTCGAGTTAGAAGCGAGGAGCTCTAGTGTTGACCATCGTTCATGTTCCCGTCAGGCATCTGGCTCCCCTGTTTGACAACCCTAAATTGGATAAGGAGCTGCGGGCAATGCTGAGGGAGAAGTTTCCTGAGTTCTGCAGCTCGCCCAGCCCCCCTGTGGAAGGTATGGAACCCTCCTGTTCATCACCTGCTTCAAAGGTGGAGGTGTTCAGAGCTCTGGGGGCACACAGATCCCCTGTGTAGGGGCCACCCCTGTGCAGCTCTCTGCCTCACTGACACTCTACTTTTCCCTTCCCCGGGTCTCTTCTTAACTTATTTTTGTGTGGTCTTCCCGGCTCTCCCTCTCCATCTAGTCTTATCTGCCTTGAGCTAATCTCTCTTAACTCTTCTTTTACCTCTTATTAGCCTGTCTTTGGTAGGGAGAGACGTTCTTGGAATGTGTTTACCTTACTTGGATCTTGTCCACCTCTTCTCTTCCCAGGCCAGGCCCTGGCCTTGGGGAAAGGCTGTCAGGTTGGGTCTCAAGTCTTCCTCCCAATTCCAGACACACACACACACACACACACACACACACACACACACACACACACACTTTTTGTTTGGGGGGAGGGGTTAAGCCAAACGAAACTTCCCAATTTGGTTTAAAATTAAAGAGCACTTGGGACTGTCCTTGGTCTTATCTATACACTGATCCTGAGCAGAGCATAGAGAAGTCATGACCTTCGAGGTTTTATTCCTGGCAGAATCTCACTGCAAGTCCTGCAGGGTTGGGAGGATGAGACCTTTATCCTCCCAGGGTTCATATTCCATTTAGGTCAGGAACTGTTTATTTTCTCACTTACCCTTCGGTCCTCTAAGCTTGGGACATGTTAGAGGACACAGGAGCTCATTAAATATCTGCTCTTTCTTTCTCAAGTCAAAATTGAGGAGCCAGTTTCCATGGAGATGGACAACCATATGTCAGACAAGGATGAGAGTTGCTATGACAACGCAGAGGCAGCTTTCAGTGATGATGAGGAGGATCTCAACAGCAAAGGTGAGGCCATAAGCAAGAAAAGTTGAGGGTGTATCACCCTCAGAGGACCCACTGGCAGGAGCAGCCTCTCCGTGATTTGTCTGTTGCCTTTGCCTCTGTGAGTCAGTTTTGTTCACAGGGATACTGGCTGAGACTCCAAGGTGCCGAGCCCTGCACTTGGCACTGAAGCAGGAGGGAAAAGAGATGCAGTGGTCGCTGGCCTTATTCGCTCTTCGGGGCTAGGGTGCGCACACAGCACTGAGTGCGGCGTGAGGAAGTGCAGGTCGTTCAGGGGGGCCATCTCTGTTGCTGGTGTCTAGGCAAAGTGACTTCTTTCCCACATCACTTCCTTCAGGAAAGAAAAGAGAGTTTCGCTTCCACCCTATCAAGGAAACAGTTGTGGAGGAGCCGGTTGATATCACCCCTTACCTTGACCAGCTGGATGAGTCCCTAAGGGACAAAGTGCTCCAGCTCCAGAAGGGCAGGTAGGCGTGCCCCTGTTCTCAGCCCTGGGACATGCAGCCCCAGCCTCTTTACCCGGTGCTTAGTGGGGTGGTAGGGTGGTGGGGTGGAGGGGATGTGGTAAGTATGTAGAGAGGTAGTTGAAGCTGCATGAGGATGCCTTCTGCAAATTTATGGACTTGGCGTGGGGCTGCCTCATTCCTCAGCACCCAGGGTTCTCACTCTGTATGTTCTGAGCCTCTGAATTTTGAAGCAGAATTGTGGGGATTTCTCTTCTGTATGGGTCTCTGCCCAGAGAGCAGCTTATTCTGCCCCAAGCCTCCCCACACAAGCCCAGATTTACACAGAGCTCCTTTGTTTTGTCTCTGTGTGTGTGAGTGTGCTTGCTGTTTTGGGTGTGTGTCCTGCCCTCTGCTGTCATTTATGTCTCTGAGATTTCCTCTCACTTCTGCATTGCAGTGATACAGAGGCCCAGTGTGAGGTCATGCAGGAAATTGTGGACCAGGTCCTGGAGGTAAGAAGGAACCAATCGCTTTAGAGAGGAAGCAGCCCAGCCTCCCCAGCTTTGAACCCCCCTGGCAACTGACCCCCTCCTTTCCCTCTTCCAGTGGGTCCCTTCTGCTGGGCAGAGGGGCTGGTTGGTCCTGGAGGTAGAAGCTGATGAGTCTGGATAGTGGGGGCAGTGAGGCTTAGGTGTGGTGGTGACACTCTGTCCCTTGTCTCACTACCCAGGAAGACTTTGACTCAGAGCAGCTGTCTGTCCTTGCGTCCTGCCTACAGGAGCTCTTCAAGGCCCACTTCCGAGGGGAGGTGCTGCCCGAGGAGGTCACAGAGGAGTAAGACTTGTCTTTCTGAACCCCAGGCCTTTGGGGGCCAGAAGGCTCTAATAGCTTGAGTCCAAGGGGCACCTTGCTGAGGACTTGAGAAAAATAATTCATTCAACTGATTTTTTATTCTCACACATACTGATGCATTTAAACAAAGATTTATTTTTGCCTGCTGCAAGCTGAGTGTACTGGAGCAGTAGACTAGCATCCCCCCCCCCCGTGTGCCCTGTCCCCCCTCCCCATTGCACCCAGCAGCCCTTCAGGTGGGACTGGACCCTTTCCTGGATCCTTCTTTAAGGGCAAGAATCTTTCTTTCTTTCTTTTCTTTTTTTTTATTTATTTATCTTTAGAGGGGAAGGGAAGGAGAGCGGGAGAGAAATATCAATGTATGGTTGCCTCTTGTGCGTCCCCTGCTGGGAACTGGCCTGCAACCCAGGCATGTGCCCTGACTGGGAATCGAACCGCGATCCTCTGGTTTGCAGGTCTGCGCTCAGTCCACTGAGCTGCACCAGCCAGGGCAAGAATCTTACTTTCAATGACGATGACAGCCCAGATGTATTTCCCCCATGACCAAGCCTCTAGAGCAGCAGGACGTTTACTTTTAGTTAGGAGAGGAGCAGGCCGGCAGCATCTTGCTTCAAGCTGGTCCTCCACGATAGCTGCCTGCAGCCCACCCTCTCCGCTTACCTGGACTCATGTATCCCCTTCCTCTCGTAGGTCCCTGGAGGAATCTGTGGGGAAGCCCCTCTACCTAATATTTAGGTGAGTATCCAGCTGTAGGCGACACTGCTCTGCCGTCCATCCATAGCACGCATGTGCTTCAGTCCCGGGGTAATGGGACTCCCCTTTCTAGGAAGGAAGGGGTATGCAGTGGGCACAAGGAGACTGTGCCTCCTCTGGCTCCTAGGAGCCTCTGCCCTAGGTGAAGCTCTTCTCCTTTCCTCCCGCCTCCCACCTCCAGGAACCTATGCCAGATGCAGGAAGACAACAGCAGCTTCTCACTGCTTCTGGACCTTCTCTCTGAGCTGTATCAGAAACAGCCCAAGATCGGCTACCACCTGCTCTACTATCTGAGGGCCAGGTGGGTGCGGCCACCACATTTGAGAAGGGGTCAGGAAGCATTCTGGAGAGCCTCTCTCCGAGCACACGCTGGTTCCTCCACCCTTGTCCATCATCACCAGGGCCTTCCCTGTGTTTTCTCATATTTAAAATAACAGTTTCAAAGTGTACAATTCAGTGGTTTTTAGTATGTTTGCAAAGTTGCGCTACTGTCTAATTCGGAACAGTTTTATTACCCCGAAAAGAAACCCTACCCTTTGGCAGTCATTCTTTGCTTTCTGTCTGTAGATTTACTTATTCTGGATATTTCCTATAAATGGGACCGTACAGTCTGGTTTCCCATGCCTGGCTTTTTTCACTCAGCCTCATGTTTTCAAGGTTGAGCTCCCTGGCGCCCGTGTCGGCACTCTGCTCCTTTTCCGTGCCTGTGCACTCAGCGGTGGACGTTCCATCCTTTCTGCGTCTGCGTTGTGAATGGAGTTGTTGTGAATGGAGTCGTTGTGAACATTCACATACAACTTCGTGGGCTGATGTGTTTTCAGTTTTCCTGGGTGCGTACCTAGGAATGGGATTGTGGAGTCAAATGATAGCTCCATTTTTAACTTTGTTAGGAACTGCCGAACTATTTTCTGAAGCGCCTGCAGCCATTTTACATTCCCACCAGCATGCGTTAGTTCCAATTTCTCCACATGCTTCCCACACCTTCTTACTGTGTGGCTTTTTGATTATAGCTGTATAATGGGCATGAAGTAGTATCTATTGTGGTCTTGATTTGCATTTTCCTGATGACTAATGATGTTGAGCATCTTCTTTCTTTCTTAAGATTTTATTCTTTTTTAAAGATTTCATTTATTTTAGAGAGAGGAGAGGTGAGAGAGAAAGAGAGGGAGAGAAAGATCAGTGTGTGGTTGCCTCTCATGCGCCACCTACTGGGGACCTTGCCCAAAACCCAGGCATGTGCCCTGACTGGGAATCGAACCAGAGACCCTTTGGTTCACAGGCTGGTGATCAATCCACTGAGGCATACCAGCAGGGTAAGGATCTTTTCATGAACTTATTGGACATTTGCATATTTTCTTTGGATAAATGTCCAAATTCCATTTCTTAAAATTGGGTTGTCTTTATTGTTAATTTTTAAGAGTTCGCTATATATTCTGAATACAAATTCCTTATCAAATATATGGTTTGCATATATTTTTCTCCCATTCTGTGAGTTATCTTTTCACTTTTTGGCACCCTTTAAAACATAAAAGTTTTAAATTTTGATGAAGTCCATTTTATTTTTTTCTTTGTCACCTATGATTTTGGTATCATGCAGATTTATGCTTATGGCTCTGGCAGGTGTTGGTCAGTGGGTTGAGTGCCGGCCTGCAAACCGAAGGGTGTCTGGTTCAATTCCCAGTCGTCACATGCCCGGGTTGCACGCCAGGTCCCTGGTTGAGGGTGTGTGAGAGGCAACCAATCGATGTATCTCTCACACGTTGATGTTTCTCTCCCTCTCTTTCTAAGTAAATAAAATGTTTTTAAAAAAGAAAAATACTTTATAAAAAAATTTTTTTGCTTTTATGTATTTTAAGAAGTATATAGTTTCTTGTTTTTACATGTAGGCCTCGGACCCATTTTGGGTTTGGGTTTGGGTTTGGTTTTGTATACGATGAGAGGTAAGGGTGTCCACGCATCGATGCCCTCATTGCTGAAAGCCCAGAAAGCAGGAAAGAAAGCTTTCCATAGCCTGACCTGAGCCCTCTTTCTCCTGCTCTTGACTCTCACCACTTAGTAGCTGACTCGTTGTGGTCAGAGCCCTGTCCAGGGCACTGGGGAAGGGTGGGGAGAGAGAAGAGTGTCTCCTTGTTCCCGTAAGTTACCAAGCCCCTGGGAAAGCAGGGAAAGCCACAGAACAGATCAGCCCCGGGCACCTGGGGCAGCAAAGGGACTGCAGCGGGAACCTGCCTGAGGGATAGTGGAGGCTGGGCGCTGGGGCCAGGCTGCCGGCTTAGGCCCAACTGGTCTTGCAGCAAAGCAGCCGCAGGGAAGATGAACCTGTATGAGTCGTTTGCTCAGGCCACCCAGCTGGGCGATCTGCACACCTGCTTAATGATGGACATGAAGGCCTGCCAGGAGGACGACGTGCGGCTGCTGTGCCACCTCACACCCTCCATCTACACAGAGGTCAGGGCCTCTGCTCGTCTCCCCGGGGTGGGGGCAGCGGCGGGCCCCGTCTCCTTGCACACAGCCCTGCCCTCCTTCACCCACCCCCTCTGGACCCAGTGGGCTATTTCTCCCCACACCACAGCTGTCTCTTCCTACCTCTGTTCAAAGATTTAAAAGTGTCTAGAAAGCCCTCAAGTTTATGTCCTGTGCTTTGCTGTGTGAGTTTAGACATGGGCCTGTATGCTTGGCTTCGTGGCCTTGGGCCCATCCACTGGACCCAGGACGAGTCCCCCGGCCAGACCCACACTCTCAGGTCTCAGCCCTCTTGCCAGCTGACAGCTCACCCTTGGATTCTTTCTAATGGTTCCCAAAGACCGGGGTCTCTGGTGGAGATTCAACTTCCATTTCCCCAGTGCACCCCTCCGTCCTCTCTGGGGACTGGCACAGAGGAGGAGGTGTCCGCTCTTCCTCCTGTGGTGAAAACTCCCAGGAACTGGGAAATCAGGGCACGGGGCATGGGCATGACAGAAGGAACTGTGATCTCAGCCAAAACTGGAGGGAGGAGAGGTGAGGGGGCCCAGCAGGTGGCAGCTTCCCTCCCTGTCCCTCGCTGGTGAACTGTGCTCCTCAGAAGGGGTCCTGCCCACTCCCCACGCTGAGCACTCACACACCCTGTACATTCCCTTCTTTGACCAAGGGGCGGAATTGATTGGATTTCGTTCTTTGCTGCCAGAGTGTTCTGTCACCAGACAGAATGAACTGTCATGTCCGGTCCCTTTTAGCTCTAGCTTTGTCTCTACACAGCTCCCTTTCCTTTTCTTACACACACACACACACACACACACACACTACCATGGTGTGTGCACACAGAGCACAACCTGGTTCTCAGTGGTTAGGTTCCTAGCTTCATAGTCGTGAGGACCCCATGCCTGGCTAACCCAGCCCCCCGCCCCGAGCGTTCGGTGAGGCAGCAGAATGGGTTGTGGAGTGAGAACCAAGGGGTGCACCCTGCACTCCTGCCCTACTTTCCCTCTTTTTCTCTCCAGTTTCCAGACGAGACCCTGCGGAGTGGGGAGTTGCTGAACATGATCGTGGCTGTTATCGATTCTGCGCAGGTGAACATCGAGCTGTCGTCCTGAGAGGTGTGGGAGGCGGGGCTGGGGAGATCGGTCTCTGCCAGGGCCCGCGCTGCCCCGGGCGGCCGTGGTGTGCGCTTTTCCCAGCAGGACTGGGCAGGAGGGCAGAGCCCCAGAGAGCCGAGTTGGGCTGGCAGGCCTCCAGGAGTTCCCCGTCTCCGTGTTCTTCGGACACTTCTGTTCCACAGGGGAGGTGGAGGGATTGCTTCTTGATCTCAGCGGGTCTTCCCCTTGACTCGGGGTGAAAATGGTCAGTCCATTTATGGCCATTTCTGTTTGACCTTCCGCCATGCGTAGGTCCCTGAGAGGCTGTAGCTTTGCTTATGACCATCCTCAGGCCTGAACTGGGGTCTTCTTTCTCTTCCTCCTCCCCACTCATCTGTAAAGGAGGAAACTTAACATTCAAGAGCCCTTCCTTTGCTTTGCTTTTCCCCAGATCTGAAACCCACAGCTCTGCCTCCCATGACCCTTCCCTGCCTCAGGCACAGGCTGGGATGGTCAGAGGCCCAGACTGTAGCCCGGGAGAGAAGTTGCCCATTGTCTTGCTTCAGAGTGTGAGGGATGGTTTTTCTTAGCTATATTTGCCCCAAATGGGCCTGCGGGTACCACTGAGAGACCCTAGCATTCGTCATATGTCGTTTCCTCCGCGTCCTTTTAAACGAGGTTTTTACTTCCTCTGATCATTCCCCATATGAGCCCTCCTGCTTCTCCTTCCGTACCCTCTTCCCGGCCCCTTTCAGAACCAATGGGTTATGCCTTCTTCCTCCTCCTCCTCAGCTCCAGGAGCTGGTCTGCCATGTGATGATGGGGAACCTGGTCATGTTTCGAAAAGACTCAGTCCTCAACATACTCAGTAAGTGAGCAGACCCTTTAGTAACCCTGGGAGAAGATGGGGTGGCAGCCCTTGGGTAGTAACAGGAAAGCTGCTTCTGGGGCTGAGAATGGGGTAGAACGACGCTGTGCCCTGTTGGGTGGTCTTGGGCCATGTCTCTCTGGGTCTGTTTCTCACTCTAAAATGGAAAGATACCCTCCAGTCTCAGGGCTGATGGAAGTACAGAAGCTATCTGAAGGCTTTGGAAATATGCTTTTTGTGGGAAGGGAGAGTATCTGTAGGCTTAGGATTGGGGTGCAGGTTGTTAGGGGAGGGATGCAGGGGAGAAAATTTAACGTCTCTTCATGCCCTGGCTGGGTAGCTCAGTTGGTTAGAGCATCATCCCTAATACTCCAAGGTTGTGGGTTCAACCCCTGGTCAGGGCACAAACAAGAATCAACCAGTGAATGCATAAATAAGTGGAACAAGAAATTAATGTTTTTTTCTCTTTCCTTTCCTGTCTCTCTCTAAAATAGAAAAATAAAAAAATAAAAAAAAAGATTTAAAAAACGGTCTCTTCACTGTCTCTCACAGTCCAGAGCCTAGACTGGGAGACTTTTGAGCAGTACTGTGCCTGGCAGCTCTTCCTGGCCCACAACATCCCTCTAGAGACCATCATCCCCATCTTGCAGCACCTCAAATATAAGGGTGAGTAGGGTTGTGGGTAGGGAGCATGGTGATGGGACACGCCCAGTCTGGATGGAGCAAGGCTGAGGTCCACAGACATCTACGTGAGCCCAGACCCACTGCTCCCTTTCCCACCAAAGTGCCCCGTGGAGGGGCAGCCTCCCAGTCAGTCACTTGCGCTCTTAGCGGAGTCCTGCAGGCCCTTTCCGAGCCAGGCGCTGGGCTGGGCCTACAGTGGCCCAGGGTTTTACAGGAATGGGGTAGGAGATTGTTCTTCCTGGCTCCTGAAGATTAATTTTGCTCCTCCCAGTGACTGTTGGTTGGGGGATGGGAGAGGTGCCGCGCTGTCTTCCTGGAATTATACATCCTTCTGAATGGCCTCTGCCCTTTCCCCACAGAGCACCCAGAGGCCTTGTCTTGCCTCCTGCTTCAGCTCCGGAGAGAGAAGTGAGTTCTACCCCAGGAGTTGACGAGCCACCGGTCCAACGCACCAAGAGATGCTACTGAATCTGGGGCTTTAGTCCTGCCTCTTTGGCCATGTTTTCTCCCATTGTTGACACAGGCTTATTCTGCCCTTCCCATAGTGATTTACAAATAAGCAGCTCCCCCGGGATCTGGGCTTCCTCTTGACTTTACCCCCCTGCCCACCAGGAGCTGCCCTGGAGGTGGGGACCGGACATCCCTGTTTCCTGCTGCCACAGCAGTTCTAATCCCAGTGGCTTCTGCTCCCCTCCCCCAGGCTCCTGAGGCCACCACAGGGCTAGTCCAAGAGGAGGACGGGTCAGAGCAGAGGGGTCACACACCACCCCCTTCCTCAGCAGACCGTGCTCTGGGCTCCGGTAGAGCAGAGAAGCAGAGACGGCCAAGGCCCCTCCCTCCGTCACAGGCACTGTTGCAACAGCCCCACATAAATGGGGCAGCAGCTGCATGTCTTTTCCTTCCTACCTTGTTGTCTTCCTTCCACCTTTTCTCCTCTCTTGCCCGAGAGACCAGAAATGGTGCCAAGTGTCCTAAAAGAAGTAGAAAGTTCTCGGAGGGCTCTGTGGGGGCTATGGCTCCGCATCCCTCCCCCGTGCCTTCCCCGGGCTGGATACCAGGGCGGCCTACAGAGCTGGCGTGCGGGAGTGGGGCCGTGTTCACGTACCGCGTGCTGTCCTTTTGCCTCCCTGGCCCGTTTCCTGACTGTTTGGGGCAAAATAGGTGTATGTGGGGGCTTGCTTCCATACACACACGCACCTTCTATTACCACAGAAACCGAAGAGTCTCACTTCTTGTCTCCTGCCTTCTGCAAAGGATGAAACCAGGCATTCCTCGCCCAAAGAGAAGAGGGAGAGGGATGTGAGAGTAGGAAGCTGCAGCAGGACTCTCGGGCGGGGCAGGGGCGGGGCAGGCTGCGGTTTGGGAAGTAAGTGCGTGGGAGAGACCCAGTGGTTCCTGAGGCCGGTTTTGTGAGCGGGATGCCTGTCGCCCCTCTCACGCCCCCAGGCCCAGCGAGGAGATGGTCAAGATGGTGCTGAGCCGGCCCTGCCACCCCGATGACCAGTTCACCACCAGCATCCTGCGACATTGGTGCATGAAGCACGATGAGCTGCTGGCCGAGCACATCAAGTCCCTGCTCATCAAGAACAACAGCCTCCCACGGAAGAGGCAGAGGTGGGAGCAGGCCCTGTGGGACTCTCCCCACAGGCCATGGCAGTCCATCGCTGTCCCTGCCTGGCTTGTGGGTGACATCTAGTGGTCTGAAGTTTCATGGCCTGCAGGACCACTGTGGCCCTTTCCCCTCTTCCTAGTGCTCTGTGGCTGGTCCCTGTTCTGATTCACCTCGGGGATTCCACCCTACCCCTCCCAGCCCCCTGTGTCCTCCCTGTATGGGCTGCCTCTGACTTCAGGAGGGATGCTGGTTGGGGAGAGTGGCTTGCACTCCTGGAGTCCTCACTTCAGCTCAGAATCTGGTTCTCATGACTTCCCTACAGCCTGAGGAGCTCCAGCAGCAAGCTGGCCCAGCTGACTCTGGAGCAGATCCTGGAGCATCTGGACAACCTGCGTCTTAACCTGACCAACACCAAGCAGAACTGTATGCTT
>PVKM010008106.1:0-39808 GCA_004027735.1 Carollia perspicillata
TGTTATATCTGAGCCTCCATCAACCTAGCTAACACTGTGTCTATACTCCCTACCTTGTGATTCCCTGAGACCCACCCCACCCAGCTTGTAGGCTCACTCAAACCACTTCTGGTGGCTTTTCCATACAAATAGCCTGTCTTGGCTCACGCTATGGACTCCTAATATCTCTCAAAGGTCCAAACCCCAAATAAGCAGTATCTGGTCTCAGAGTACCCTGACCTCTTGCTAAGCAGCTGTAGGCCCAGCACTAGTGGCAGCCAGCCAGCCTCTGCTTGAAGCTTGGCCTTTCTCAGACACTTCCAAGCCAAGCACGAATGGCAACCATTTGCAGATCACTTTGTAGCTCATGCCTGGTGGTCATGGGCAGGGCACAGGCAGTGGCTGACCTTGGTCTGAACCTTCTTGGAGGCCCCAGAGCCAGCACACCCAGTGTGCAGCTTCAGACAACACTGAAGCACCTCCACAAACAACACACTCAAGGAAAGGACTTGGCAGGCACCAGAGCCCTGCTGAAGCAACTCCTGCTCTGTGAGGTTAACTCCTGCACAGAAGCTCCTCCACTGTGATCTCAGCTGGTTTTGCAGTTTGGGGGTAAATCCCTCCCACTGATATATCACAGTAATCAAGTTTCAACTACAACAGGAGGATGCACATACGTTACACAGCAAGGAGCACCTGGAGCACCCTGCTCAGGTGTCCTGGGATCTGTATCACTGAATCCCACAGGACACCTAGTACCTGAGGCCACTCTGCCAAGACTAGAGAATGCAACAGCTCCACTGAATACATAGAAACAAACATGGGGAGACAGCCAAAATGGGGAGTCAAGGAAACACGTCCCAAATGAAAGGACAGAACAAAGCTCCAGAAAAAAAAAGAACTAAACAAAATGGAGCCAAGCAATCTATGAGATGCCAAGTTCAAAACAATGGTTATAAGGATGATTAACTGACTTAGGGAACAAATAGATCAATTCAGTGAGAACTTCAACAGAGAGACAGGAAACGTAAAAAGGAGCTATCAGAAATGAAGGATACAAAAACTGAAATAAAAATATACCCAGAAAATGTATAAAGCAGAGAATCAAACTATCCAATTGGAAGACAAGGTAGCATAGAACACTCAATCTGAGCAGCAAAAAGAAAAAAATTAAACCGAGATAGTTTAAGGGGCCTCTAGGACAACATAAGCCTACCAAAATTTACATCATATGGGTACCAGGAGAAGAGAGAGAATAAGGAATTAAAAACCTATTTGAAGTAATAATGACAGAAAAGTTCCCTAACATGGAGAAGAAAATAGACACTCAGGCTCAGAAGTTCAGAGATTTCCATACAAGATAAATCCAAAGAGGTCCACACCAAGACACATCAAAATTAAAATGTTAAAAGTTTAAAGACAAAGAGAGAATCTTAAAAGAAGCAAGAAAAAAGCAGTTAGTTATCTTTAATGGAGTTTCCATAAAATTATCAGCTGATTGCTCAACAGAAACTTTTCATGCAAGAAGGGTTGGCAAGACTATAAAAGTGATAAAAAGTAAGTTCCTACAACAAAGATTACTCTATCCAGCAAAGCTATCATGTAAAATTGAAGGACAGATAAAGAGCCTCTCAGACAAGAAAAAGCTAACGAGTTCATCACCACCAAACCAGTATTATAAGAAATGTTAAAGGTCTTCTTTAAAAAGAAGAAGAAAAAGATAAAAAAAAAATAATAAAATGGCAATAAATACATACCTATCAATAATTACTTTACATGCAAATGGATTAAGTGCTCCAATCTAAAGACACAGGGTGGCTGAATGGATAAGAAAACAAGGCCTTTACATATGCTGCCTACAAGAGACCCTCTTCAGATCACAAGACATACACAGACTGAAAGTAAAGGGATGGAAAAATATATTTCATGAAAATGGAAATGAAAAAACAGTCAGGGTAACAATACTTATACCAGACAAAATAGACTTGAAAACAATGGCTATAACAAGAGAAAAAAAATCCCACTTCTACATATTTATCCAAAGAAACCCAAACCATATTTCTAAACATATTTCTAAAACATATTTCTAAAACATATTTCTAAAAGATATATGTATCCATGTGTTCATTGCAGCATTATTTACAACAGCCAAGATATGGAAGCAACATGAATGTTCATGATAGATGAATTGATAAAGAAGTGGTACATATATACGAAGAAATATTACTCTGTCATAGAAAAGGATGAGCCCTGGCTGGTGTGGCTCAGTGGATTGAGTACCAGCCTGTGAACCAAAGGGTCACCAGTTGATTCCCAGTCAGGGCAAATGCCTGGGTTGTGTACCAGGTCAGGTCCCCAGTTGGGGGTGGGGTGGGTGAGAGGCAACCACATATTGATGTTTCTCTCCCTCTTTTTCTCCCTCCCTTCCCCTCTGTCTAAAATAAATAAATAAAATCTAAAAAAAAAAAATTTCTGTAGGATCATGAGCATCAGATAGCCCTTTGAACAGACCTACTACAAAAAACTGTGAATTATACCATTATGTACACTGTCATTATTCAGGAAGCTAAATTTTCTATTTTTCTATTTTGATAATCTATGCAGAAGATAAATTTCTTCTCTGTTTCTGTGATAATGGAAAAATCACAAGCATTAGATGGTCAGTGTGGTAAACACGAACCAACCCAAGGGGGCTGACAAATACCAAAAATATACATCTTCAAACCAAAGTTAAGCCAAAATGTATAACTTATAAAAATCATGTTCCCAGCTAAAACAAAAATACTTTGTGCACGATAGTGGGCTAACTTCAACAATAGCATTTAATAATATATGAAATATCCCCTACATCAGCCATGATTAATTAGTATAAGGCAATAATTATACCAACAATGCGGAAACACCAAGATATTATGTGAATGAAGCAGTAATTATATCAGAAAGGATTTAAGAGACAGTTCTGTCAGAAATCATGTCATCAGACTTGCTGGACAAATGATCATTACTGAAGCTGAGTGATAGTTGGAGCTTCTAGTCTCTATTTCTGTGTATCTTTCAAAAGTGATAATCACATACCTCAGTAAAAATGATCTTAATTTTTAAAAAGTGGTAAGAAACAAGAAAATGATGGAAAAACCTAAAACATTTTTTTACTTCTCTAGAAGTAAGAATAAAGTTTTAAGTGACAGCTTATAGAAAAAAAATGAATAATTCTTTAGTGAGTATCACTGGCCTTTACCACAAATGCAGTTGATATTCATTAAAAAATTACATGGAAAAATAAAAAGTAAACTTAGTTGTAAAAAACCACCCCAAAGAAACCCAACTTGTCCTCAAGCTTCTACATGTGTTGAAGTCCTCAAACCTAGGCAGGACAGAGGCTCCAAACATGTTTTCCTCTTTGAGTTTCCTGAACTCTGACTTGGTCTTTACAGTAAATTCTTGATTTGGCTCCTCGTGGTGGCTCCTCTTGGAGATCCAGCCCTCAGCTTCCTGCCTGACTCCAGCTTGTCTCAGGCTCATGTGTGATTTCAGGTCCCCATCCTGGCACTGGTTCATGTCCTGTCTATGGCTTCATCTCCTTGATTTTTGCCTTCACATCAGCAGTCTCTAATTAGCTTATAGTCTGAGTTGATGAAATCACTATTCAGATAAACCTTGTTAAAATACATAAAATTATTCAAGAAGTTTAACAGTCAATGAAATTGAAGCAGTAATCAAAAAGTTCCCAAAAGACAAAAGCCCTGGACTAAATGGCTTCGCAGGTGAATTTTACCGAACATTCAAAGAACTAACATTTATCTTTCTCAGACTATTTCAAAAAATTCAAGAGGAGAGAAAATTCCTAAGCTCATCTTACCAGGCCAGCATTATCATAATTCCAAAGCCAGATAAGGACACTACACAGGAAGAAAATGATAAGCCAATATCACTGATGAACATAGATGCTAAAATCTTCAACAAAATATCAGCAAATCAGATCCAGCAATACATTCAAAAGATCATGCACCATGACTAAGTGGGATTTATTCCAGGGATGCAAGGTTGGTACTATATCTGCAAATCAATAAATGTGATCCACCATATAAACAAAATAAAGAATAAAAATCACACAATCATATCAATGGATGCAGAAAAAGCATTTAGTAAAACCCAGCACCCATTTGTAATAAAAGAAAAAAAACTCTCAGCAAAGTGGGAATAGAGAGAACATACCAACATGTAATAAAAGACATATAAGACAAACTCATAGCCAACACCATACTCAATGTACAAAAACTAAAAGTGTTTCCCTTAAATTTGGGAACAGGGCAGGGATGTCTGCTTTCACCACTCTTATTCAACATAGTACTGGAAACCGTCACCACAGCAATCAAAGCAAGAAGAAGAAGTAAAAGGCATCCAAATTGGAAAGCAAGAAGTAAAACTGTCATTATTTGCAGATGACATGATATTATATATAGAGAACCCTAACGATTCCACACACACAAAAAGAAAACCTACTAAAACTGATTAGTGAATTCAGTAAAGTAGCAGGATACAAAAAAATAAAACCCTAAAAATCAGTTGCATTTTTATACACCAACAAGAAACTATCAGAAAGGGAAACTAAGAAAACAATCCCATTTATAATCACATCAAAAATAAATAAATAAAATACCTAGCAGTAAATTTAACCAAGGATGTAAAGACCTGTGCTCAGAAAAATTATAAAGCACTGAAGAAAGAATTTAAAGAAGATACAAATAAGTGGAAGTATGTACCATGTTCACTAAAATGTCCATACTACCCAAAGCAATATATACATTCAATGTAACTCCTATCAAGATACCACTGGGATATTTCACAGAACTAAAACAAATATTCAAAAATGTATATAAAACCACAAAAGCCCTCAAATAGTCACAGTAACCTTGAGAAAGAAGAACAAAGTTGGAGGAGTCATGCTACCAGTTGTCAAACTATACTACAAGGACACAGTAATCAGAAGAGTATGGTACTGGCATAAGAATAAATATATAAATCAATGGAACTGAATAGAGAGCCCAAAAATAAACCCATAGACTTCCAGCTCAGATGGAGGTGTAGGTAGATGCACTGTGCCTCCTCACACAACCAAAAGAAAGAAAATAGCAAATTTAAAAACAAAAAACAACTAGAGGTGACAGAAAATTGAACTGTATGGACTCAACAACCAAGGAGTTAAATAGGAAACATTCATCCAGACCAGTAGGAAGGGTGGAGATAGGCAGCCAGGCAGAGAGGACCCGCAGCAACGCAGTTGCTGGAGGACCAGGCTGGGCAAGGTGGCGGCTGGCAGACAGGGTGGTCCCATATTCACATGCAGGTAAATTGGGAGGAACAACTGGGGAGCAAGACAGACCACACATCCCAGAGTTCCAGCACGGGGAGATAAAGCCTCAAACCTCTGACTGAAAAAAAATGTGAGGGTTAAGGCAACAGGAAAAACTCCCAGCCTCACAGAAGAGTTAGTTGGACAGACCCACAGGGTCCTAGAGGGTACACAACCCCACCCACCGAGGAATCAGCATCAGAAGGGCCCAATTTGCTTGTGGGTAGTGGGGAAGTGACTAAAAACTGTCAGAGAGTGGGAGAAGGGGCATTGTTCCCTCTCGGACCCCTCCCACACATACAGCATCAAAACGCAGCCACATGGGTTGCCCCACCCTGGTGAACACCTAAAGCTCCATTCCTTACTATGTAACAGGCCCTGGGAGATTAAAAAAAAAAAAAGGCCCAAATGAAAGAACAGATCAAAGCTCCAGAAAAAGTACAACTAAGTGACGAAGAGATAGCCAATGTATCAGATGCAGAGTTCAAAACACTGGTAATCAGTATGCTCACACAATTGGTTGAGTATGGTTGCAAAAGAGAGTAAAAAGTGAAGGCTATGAAAGTGAAATAAAGGAAAATACAGGGAGCCAACAGTGAAGGGAAGGAAACCGGGACTGGAATCAACAGTTTGAGCAGAAGGAAGAAATAAACATTCAACCAGAGCATAATGAAGAAACAAGCTGCAAAAAAATGAGGAGAGGCTTAGGAAGCTCTGGGACAACTTTAAAGGTTCCAACATCTGAATCATAGAAGTGCCGGAAAGAGAAGAGGAAGAGCAAGAAAGTGAAAACTTTTTTGAAAAAATAATAAAGGCGAACTTCCCCAGTCTGGCAAAGGAAATAGACTTCCATGAAGGCCAGGAAGCTCAGAGAGTCCCAAAGAAGTTGGACCCAAGGAGGAACACAGCAAGGCACATTATAATTACATTTTCCAAGATTGAAAATAAGGAGAGAATTTTAAAAGCATCAAGAGAAAAGGAGACAGTTACCCAGAAAGAAGTTCCCATTAGACTACCAGCTGATTTCTCAAAAGAAACCTTACAGGCAAGAAGGAGCTGTAAAGTATTCAAAGTCATGATAGGCAAGGACCTACATCCAAGATTACTCTATCCAGCAAAGCTATCATTCAGAATGGAAGGGCAGATAAAGTGCTTCCCAGATAAGGTCAAATTAAAGGAGTTCATCATCACCAAGCCTTTATTATATGAAATGTTAAAGGGACTTATCTAAGAAATAAAAAATAAAAAATGTGAACAGTAAAATGGCAATAAACTCACAACTATGAACAACTGAACCTAAAAAACAACTAAACAAACAACTAGAACAGGAACAGAATCACAGAAATGGAGACCATGTGGAGGGTTATCAGCAGGGGAGGAGGAGGGGGGAAAAGGGAGAGAGGTACAGGGAATAAATAGCATAGATGGTAGGTAGAAAAGAGACAGGGGGAAGTTAAGAATAGTATAGGAATATAGGAAATGTAGAAGCCAAAGAATTTATATGTACAACCCATGGACATGAACTGAAGGGAGGGGAATGTGGGTGGAACAGGGTATGCAGGGTGGAGGGGAATAAAGGGGGGGAATGGGACAACTATAATAGCATAATCAATAAAATATATTTTAAAAAATAAACCCACAACTTTAAGATCAATTAATATTCAACAAAGGAGGCAAGAACATACAATGGGGTAAAGAGAGTCTATTCAATAAATGATGTTGAAAAAATTGGAAAGATACATGCAAAAAAAGTAAAATTAGACCACCTTCTTACACCATACAGGAGGATAAGCTCAAAATGGATTAAAGACTTACATGTAAGACTCAAAACCATAAAAATCCTAGAAGAATATAAGGCAGTAAAATTTCTATCAATTATCACAGCAATATTTTTTTCTGATATGTCTCCTCAGGCAAGGGAAACAAAAGAAAAAGTAAACAAATGGGACTACATCAAACAAAAAGTTTTTGCACACAAAAGAGCCCATCAACAAAATTTAAAGGCAACCCACCGAATGGGAGAATATATTCACCAATGATACATGTGATAAGTGGTTAATATCCAAAATTTATAAATGACCTATACAACTCAACACCAAAAAAGCAACTAATCCAATTTAAAAATGGGCAAAGGACCCACATAGACAGCTCTCCAAAGAGGACATACAAATGATCAATAAGCATATGAAAAGATACTACAGGTCACTAATTGTCTAAGAAATGCAAATTAAAACTACAATGAGATATCGCCTCACACCTATCAGAATGACTATCATCAATAAATCAACAAAAAACAAGTGTTGGCAAGGATGTGGAGAAAAGGGAACCCCTGTGCACCGTTGGTAGAAATGCAGATTGATGCAGCCACTCTGGAAAATAGTATGGAGTTTTCTCAAACAATTAAAATGGAACTGCATTATGACCCAGCATTTCCACTTCTGGGAATATTTGAAGAAACCTGAAACACTAATTCAAAAGAATATATGCACCTTTATCTTCATAGCAGCACGATTAACAATAGTCAAGATCTGGAAGCAGCCCAAGTGCCCATCAGTAGATGAGGAGATAAAAAAGATATGGCACATTTACACAATGGAATTCTACTCAGCCATAAAAAGAATGAAATTTTACCTTTTGCTACAGCATGGATGGACCTGGAGAACATTATGCTACATAAAGCAAGCCAGTCAGAGAAAGACAAATACCATATGATTTCACTTATATGTGGAATCTAATGAACAAAATAAACAAACAAACAAAATAGAAACAGACTCATATATAATAGAAAACAGACTGACAGCTTTCAGTGGGGAGCTGGGTTGGGGGAGTCTGGGTGAAAAAGTTGGAGGGATTAAGGTAAAAAACTCACAGTCACAGACGACCATATGGTGAGCATCAGAGGGAAAGGGGGCGAGGGGAGATAGAAGAGGGTAAATGGGGGATAAATGGAGATGGAAGGGCACTTGACTTGGGTTGCTGAACACACAATATAATATACAGATGCTCTGTCATAGAATTGTATATCTGAAACCTGTGTAGTTTCATTTACCAATGTCACCCCAATAAATTCAATACAATTTTTTTAAAGCTTTATTTTGCAGACAACAATAGCTCTGTCTCTCTCTGTTCTGGTTTTTATCAAGCTGCCAGAAGCAAAAAAAAAAAAAAAAAGAAAAGAATCTTCATCATAGAAGAAAGACAGTAAGGTAAGCTGTGAACTCAAATGCGCAAAGGGTCCAAGTAAATGAAAATGATTAAACTTTTGTTAAAATGTGTTTCCTCATTAAAAGAAAAGCATATGCTCTTTTTCACTTTTCTCAACTTATACAGCTTCCTGTTCTTACCAGTGCATCTCGGTTGGCTGGGCACCATACCACAAACCGAAAGTTCACCAGTTTCATTGCTGGTCAGGGCACATGCCTGGGCTGAGGGTTCAGTCCTTGGTTGGGGTGCATGCAGGAGGCAGCCAATCCACGTCTCTCTCACACATCAGTGTTCATCTAACTCTATTTCCCCTCCCTTCCCTGCTTTCTAAAAATATAAAATAATTAAAATTTTTAAAAAATAAAAGTATATAGCTCTCGGTCTAAACTTGTGGCACAGAGGGTATGTGTTTACTATACATATGTACACATACATGTAAATAAAGTCATTAAAGGCAATTCCTCTTAGAGCGGGCAGGTACTGTTGTAAAGTGGAAGGCTCATGCCTGGCCTACAATAGATAGCTGACACTCTGCTCCACCCGTGTGGGGCTGCGGAGAAGTATCGACCTAGTGCAATAAGAGATAGAATCTGTACTTTTAGGTAAGATCTTCTGCCTGGTAAACTTTAATTAAAAAACTTAAAAGACCATGAAAGTCAAATAAAAAGTGTTTGGGGCTGGATCCAGCCCAGAGATCATTAGTTTGTAACCTCTCCTATGAGTTAATTGCATATTCATTAAATTCATCCCTTCATTAGAGCAATTTCAGAGGACTACTTGAGACCCTGGTGCTGCATAGTGTTGGACCAAGCAAGAAAGAATCAACACCAACCACTTTTTATCAGATTCAGAGACAGAACATGATTTAGGTGGGTATGCCAATTCATTCATTTATTTATTTACTCAGTGACCATTTACTGAGCAGCTAGCTGCTTTCCAGATGTACTTCGATTTGGTTAGGTTTGAATTATTTATTTTCCAATGGACAACCAAATGTAAGCAAATACACAACCCAAGAAAGCTTTTGGTCAAATGACAACCCTGGACTTAAGATTCAGAAACTGTGACCCCTCTCTGGGAAAGCCGTTTGGCACCAGCTTTTATGGTGGTTACTAGGGGGTTAGTCGTGGAGTCTAGGAGGAAATTAAAAGCCTCTCAACCACACCAAAGTCTTGTCATTGCTCAACTCAAATTTAAGATAAAGAAACAAAAGGTAGAGAAAAGGCCCACTAATCACAAACAGTTAAATAAATCAATTCACACAGAATATTTGGAAGTATAAATAGCAGTTAAGGCTAAGGTTCTAAGAGTTAAGGCGAGGTCCAAGACCAAAGTTCCATGTATATCTAAGTGGTCCCCCTATTCCACCCTTTCAGTTTGTTTTTGTTTTAAAGGGTGAGGCACAAAGAACAAAATTCTGCCATTCCAATAGCCGTTCATTTTTCCCCCTAATAGGAGGAGTGTTGAAGTCACTACTTTTTTGTTGCTTTGTCTGGGATCAAGTTTTGCCTTACATATATACAAGACAATCTTAAATAAATATTTTTCTTCTCACAATATCACCCAAAGAACCCAAATGTTAATATTTCCAATGACAGCAATTACCCTTTTATGCAACAGCAGTTCTGCCCAGGGGCTTCCCAGAGAAGATGTTGAAGCTGCCAACTCAACCCATATTGAGTGCACGGTCAAAGTGAATCCTTTCCTGGAACCAAAGTGCGTCTTTCTGAACTTTGTTTACAAAATCTCATTTCTTCTCTTTTCAGTTCCAGCAGAGCTTGTGACAAAGACATATGAGCACATTCTTTAGCTAGTCCAAGGTCAAGATCATAGGACAAAAGGGCCCTGTGGTTTATTCCTTCTTATCAACATTCGTGTAGATGAAAAAGGATTACTGAATTTCCCTGTATTGAGGTAGTCAAAAAGCATGTGTAATTCATTAAAAAAAAAAGAATATTGGACTGGATTTTGTTTGCCCAGACCTCATCCTTATAGAAAGAAATGGAAATGCTTGGCAAACTCTCCTTGCCTTACTGTAACTTCCCCACGCCCATATTATTTCCATTATACCTGCTTCTTCTAGCCCAACATCTGCCAATTCATGGGCGTGGGATGGTGCCTTGGTGAACACAGCATAAGGCTCCTTGCCACCTGGATTTCTCAGCAGTGATATTCTCTAGAAGAAGATGGTCCTCGAGGGTCACTAATATGATGGAAAAGCCCTAATTTTGAAGTCAGAAGTCTAGCTGGACAACTTCATCTCAATAGCTTCAGTTTCCTCATCTGTTTAAAGGAGATAAATATCCATGTCACATAGTGGCAATACAAATTATATTAAATAAGGAATATAAAATATCTAGAATGGCACTTAGTGCCAAAAAAAGTTTCTAATAAATGAAGATTGAATGTGAATTTCTAAGAAAACTGGCATCTTGAATATTGATCACGACATTGTCTATTATTCACAAAACTCCAAAAGAACAGGCAACCTGAATTACTTATCAATATATCTCTTTACTTGGTTTTAAAAAGCCCCAAAGCTCTGGAATTTTACTAAACTAAGCATATGTTATTTTTTCAAAATAAACACAGGCTCCAAGCTGTGCTACTAGGAACACCATCACAGAACTCAAACACATGTTCAAAACATAAAAGTTTTGAAATTCCAAAATCAACTGTCCAGGAAATTAATACGAAATTTAAAACAGAACAATTTTTCTAGTGGAAAATTCTGTTTATTTTTAAGCCAAACATTTTATAAATCTAAAAAAAATAGATTGATTATATTTTAAATGTTCACTTTGGTCCATTTGATTCTATTTGGGTAAAGGGTTATGGAATCTGAGCAGATTTTTTTCCTCAGAATCAAGGGTCATTCTCCATAAAAGAGCAAACACATCTAGTCTCTTGACAGACTGACAGTATATACTACTCCTTCTTAGCAACATTTGTTCAATCGAGACTGCAGCAAAAACTGGACACATGTACTTTATTTAAGAAAAAATGTATTGACATGTAACATTCCTACAGAAAAATGTATACATCATAATTGTACAGCTCAAATAAATTTTACAACCTGATCACACCCATGTAACAAGCACCGAAATCAAAAAACAGAGTAACACCAGCATCTCAGAAACCTCCTGGTAGCCCCTCCCCAGCACTGCCTACCCCAGAGTAACTTGAGAACATAAGAGAGCGAGTTTTGCCATTTTCCACATGTTATGTAAAGTGAGTCATACAGTAGGTATTCTCTTTTGATCTAGCTCCTAGCTCAACATATGTTTCTAAGCCTGATGTATGGTTTTGCTTGTATCTGTCCATCAGTGTAGTATTTAATTGGGTGAACATACCACAATTTGTTTACCTATTGTGCAGATGAATATTTGGGGCTTTTTTCTTCTAGTTTTTGGCCTTTACAAATAGTGCTGCAATAAGCATTCTAATATTGTCTTTTGGTGAGCATATGTGTATATTTCTGTTCATTATAGACCTAGAAATGGTATTTACAATCTTTTAGATGAACATACCTCTAGATTTAGTATAGACAATGCTTAACAGTTATCTTAAATGACTGCCAAAACATATTCCCACCCACAGTGTATGAGAATCCTGATTGATCCACATTCTCATCAACACTTGGAATTATGAGTCTTTTTTTATATTAGCCATTCCTCTGAGTGTGCAGTGTTATTCTACAGAAAATTTAAATTTTGACACAAATTTATTTGTATACAGAAAAATTATATATTATTTTTGCCTTGAATACATATTATCAGAGAAGTAATTTTTTAGGATTAGGAATCAAACTTCCACAGAGATGAGCTTCCTATGTATTCTTCACAAAGTACAGACACATAGCATGGAGATTTTAAGACCAAGGCTTTGATGAGTTGAAGCCACAAATGAGCTGCTTAGCTTTCCATAAAGTAAAACTCCTCCGATTCAGAAGCGGCACACCTAATGTTTGCTAGCAACCTTGTAAATAGAGGTTGGTCACTCCCAAGGCCTGTGGAATAAAGTGAATGGATGGATCACCACAAAGCCATCAGGGAGAACAGAAAAACTCAAAAAAAAATTTTTTTTTCCAACGGTACTGCTATAAAATTCATCACTATATACTTGATATAAAAACCCCTCTTACTATGTTAGGGTACTAGTTAAGCATAGAATCTGGAACCGGGATGCTAGGATCTGACTCCTGGCTCTAAACTTACTAGCTTTTGGACCTTGCCCAAGTTTCTTATCCTCTCTGTACACAGTTTCCTCATACGTAAAATGTGGAAATAATAATACCTACTAAAAGTGTTGTCATGAATATTAAATGTGAGTTCAATGAGTTATATAAAATGCTTAGAACAGTGTCTAACACATGGTTGGTATTATATAAATATTTGTCATTAATTTATAGTATTATATCATGGAACTATGCTCTATCGCCTAAGATAACCTACCAACAATCCTTGAAGTCTATCATCATATGTGGACAGATATTCTTTGTGCAAAGGAGGAGAAGTTAGAAGTCATGAATTATTGAGTCAAGCACACTGGTCAGTATGAGTTCTGGGATCTCTTGAAATTATGAGATTTTCTAACTGTGAGTTGGAGCCAAATTGAGTTTTAGAATAAGAGGTGTGGTTTAATATCTAGGCTTGCTGACTTTTTCATCTTGGAACTTTTTGCTTATTTCATGGATAAAATAGACCACCTCACCAAATAAAGACCCATCTTAGGGGAACTTATACAGAAGTTAACCAAGAAGTAAAAATTAGTCTAGCTAAGCAATTGTATCTGGTAGAATGTATTATAAGAAATAATGGAAAATCAAACTCAAAAATGCCCAATGACAAAGGGAAATTTAGTGTCCGTAGATAATCAGGCTTCAGGTATACTTTGATCAGGCTCTAACTCCATTCCTCTGAAATTATTGTTCCAATGACCTTCTCTAATCTTCACTGCCAGCAGAATCATGACTACATACCTTCTTGTTCACATCCAAAGAGAGAGCGCATCTCTTCCCACAATCATTAAGCCAAAGTCCTTGGAAGTACCACAACAGAAGCTGCAACACTGACTCTGAGGTAAGAGCTGTTGTGAAAAGGGTAGAGACGATCTGGATAATCTAGGCATAGAATTGGGCATAGGGTAAACCACACAGAAATCTCAGTGCTGCTATGTTTCAGGAAACATGGAATAAATATGGGGGTGAGTGGGGACAAAAATGAGGTTCACATGATCAGAGATGATTATGGCATTAATTTGGATGTGGGAAACTGCAGATAAAATGGAATCACATTATAAAAGGGCAAGGAAATGTGGTAGAGACAAAAAGTAAAGAGAAGAGTGAGAATTGGAATCTTACAAACATCATACCTGAGGTCAGTTTTATTTAACCTGGTCATAAAATATTTCGGAGGAAAGAACCAGGATTAGAGATTTGTTGATTATTGACTGACTGACTTATTCTTGTAGTAAAACATACATATTGAAAATAAACTGTATGTAGAAAGACTGCTTTATAGAGAGTAGGTGGAAAAATCACAGATTTGTTTCAAAATGGGTAAAGGCTTTTAGTGTTAAATAAACCTAACTCAAATTGCCCTGAATACGCCAGACTCTTTCTAGGCTCTGCCTAGAAAGTTCCATGTCCAGAATGCCTCCCTCTTCACCCCCCACCCCCTCCACCATCTTTCTCCTTGGAATCCTCCCTTTCACACCCAGTTTAAATGTCATCACTTCTATAAAATCTTTTTTATTTTCAAGGAGAAATAATTACTTCAACCTTTGTGTTTTATAGCAATTGCTATAATGCCTCTAACATAGCATTGATTTACTGTGGTCATCTGCATGGCCTACATTTGCACTGTCCAGTTATTAGCTCTATGAAGCTATGTAAGTTACATAACTTCAGTTCTTTAGTCACACTACTCACATTTCATATGTTCGATAGCCAGATATATCTAATGCCTATTGCATTGGACAGTGCAAGTATACGTGATTTCCTTCACTGCAGAAAATTCTGTATAACAGCACATCTAAACTATAAACTCCAGAAGGGTGTTAGTATTCTTTTAATCATCTCTGTATCCATAGGGCTTAGTACCACATCTTGTGCATGACACATCCTTTAGATATATTTTATTGATTGATTGATTGATTGTTAATAGACATGAATCTAGTTAATACTGTTTAGTAGTAACTATGTTAGGCACTGCTCAAAGCACTTTATAGAAGACATCTAGTTAAATGTAATGGCCATAATAACCATGTAAGGTAAAGTACTACATTTATTTCTATTTTATAGATAAGAAAATAAGCTCAGAAGCAATTACTAAAAGAATAGTAAAAAAAAAAAGAAGTTTTGTATTTTGAAAAGATATAGCCTAAGAGTGATATTACTTTGGTTTATGAAAACCACAAAGGGCATGAATAATGAAAAGAGAATCTATTTCACTAAATAAATCTCCAGATACACCTGATACCAGAACTCCAAAGAACTAGCCATGGGCAATACTAGTACCAAAGCCTGATGAAAAAATATGAATGATAAATCTAACCCTATAGTTCAAAATATTGCTCAAGACCTTGTCAAAAAAGAGAGTAAGATATCCTTTGAAGATATGATAATTATTAACAATTTTGGACAAATAAAACAAAGGAAACAACTAGCTTGTCATGGCAGGTAGTATATATATGAAATCAACTACATTCAACGAATAAAAAAAATAAAATAAGAAAGAATAAATTAATAAATTATAAATATGTTTAAAAGTATAAATATATGAAAAAATCACCCTTAGGAAATTGGAAAGTCTGAGAGGCACCCCTTGTCCTAATATCTGGTCTGCATTCAGGACTGGGTGAGTTGGAGCCTTGACCCCTGGTGGCCTTTCTTTTGATTGGCTCCAGTTTGATCATTTAGAAGCAGTGTGAACCTAGTCCCCTCACCTGTAAAATAGGGCTATGAAACCTGCTCCATTGGACTGTGAGGATTAAACATGAATATCACAAATGATTAATAACAACACATTTTTCAGTTTTGTAGGTGAAGAAAAAATTAATAGTCTGTGTGGATTGGTTATGCTTGACACTGCACAGAAATAATGTAGCTAAAGTCCTCTTTGAATATAAGCCTCAGAAGAGGCAAATAATTTGCACAAGAAGAAACTCCTCCAAATGGTCGGAGAATGTAGCTGCAACACCTGCCTGGAACTTTGAAGTGCTCAACTTTGGCCAGATGGTCTCTAGATGAGAGAATGGTGGTGAATTAGCCCAAATCCGTTCCCAATCAAACACAAACTGATGTGTTTCTCACCAGCATTGTTACGCAGGTGAAGGAAAATGTTTCTTTTGGCAGACCCATCAGGCTGGACTGACAAAATTTAGAGACCCTGGAGGCCGAGGAATGATTTGAGAAGGGAGTTGTAGAGATCTGCTGGCTTTCTCCTTAAGATGTTTGCTGCATTTTGAAGTTGCCCATGGGAGAAGGGTAAGAAGAGAAAGAGAAGACACTCAAAAAGTGGGAAGGTAATTGAGAAGTTTCCAATTTTGACAAAACAACTGGAATGCGGGATTCAGCAGTGGGAAGTGGCCCCAGGTGCTTCCAGTTAGAAGGTCACACACACTGTGGGAAGTAAGTCTCCTACCTGGCAGCTAATGTCTGGGGTTAAGAGGTAGCAACAGTTTCCTGATTGTTTAGGGTCTTAGTCTTCGTGGCCAGCTGTGATGGTTAATTTTTTTTAATTTTATTTTGTATTGGTTTCGGATGTAAAGCTTAGTGGTTAGACAATATGCTTAAATTAATTAATTTCGTATGTTTTACATGGTGTTCCCCTGAATATTTCCAGTACCCCAACTGGCACCATATATAGTTATTACAATATTATTGACTATATTTCCTATTCTTTACTTATTTCCCCATAACTATTTTATTACTGCTAATCTGTGCTTCTTAGTCCCTTCACCTCTTTCACCCAGTGCCCCAGTTCCCCTTTTCCTCTCACAACTACCAGTTTTCTCTGAATCTATGAGTCTGTTTCTATTTTGTTTGTTCACTTATTTTGCTCTTTAGATTCTACATACAAGTGAAATTATATGGTATTTGTCTTCTCTAACTGGCTTATTTCACTTAGCATAATAGTCTCCAGGTCCATCCATGCTGTCACAAATGATAAGATTTCTTGCTTTTTATGGCCAAGTAATACTCCATTGTATATATGTATCACAACTTTTTATCCACTCGTCTATTGATGGGCACTTGGGTTGCTTCCATACCTTGGTTATTGTAAATAACACTGCAATTAACATAAGAGTGCATATATTCTTTTGTGCTCGTGTTTTGGGTTTCTTTGGATAAATCCTCAGGAAAGGAATCATTCATTTATAAGGCAGACCCATTTTTAATTTATTGAGAAAGCTCCATTTTACTTGTCTACTGGGCTAGGTTTGGGTGCCGAGTTGGTTGGCCAAACACTAGTCTAGATGTTGCTGTGAAGGTATTTTGTATATGTGATTAATATTTATAATCAGTTGACTTTAAACAAAGGAGATCACCTTCAATAATGGTGATAGGCCTCCTCTAATCCATTGAAGACTTTAAGAGCAAAAACTGAGGTTTCTTGGAGAACTTCTGCCTCGAGACCACAGCACAGAAATCCTGAGTTTCCAAACTGCTAGCCACCTGCATGGATTTCAGATTCAAGACTCCAACCTCAACTTTTGCCTGATTTTCTCTCTGCCAGCCCTATAGATTTCAGACTTGCCAGGCTGTACAATTCCATGAGCCAGTTCCTTAAAATCTAACCCTCTACACACCCACGCACAGTGTTCTGTTTCTCAGAGGGATTCTGACTGATACACATAGTCATTAATCCTAACAGGCCCACACACAAAGCAGATCCCTTCAAAGATGTCTGAGTTCTTAGGAGGCACAAATATGGGACCTCGTTTTGGGAAACAATACATCAGTTGACTTATAATCTGTAAACTCACTAACAGTAAGTTTGCTGAATGACACTGAAAATACCACCATTTCAGTATGAGGCTGTTTCGGGCTACAATTAAACAGATTAACAAAAGCACTGTTAAAGTTGAGTGATTTAACTGATTTATTCCAGCAATTAAAGGACCAGCTGCAGACACCATGTAACACCACTGCTTCGACAGCTGCACCACCACCGTGGCTATTTTCAGCCCAGAGTGTTTTCATTTTAGTTTGAGTTATAAACCATCTTAAGGTCTCAATTTCTAATAAAGATGACATTCATTTTATTTAGTGCCTCAGCTCACAGAACCCATTGCAGGGAAAGATTAAACTTAGGCTAAAAAGTCTTTAATTACACTACATAAGGAACGACCATGTTAAATGGGGAAATGAAATTTGCATTTTGTAGCCAAGTTTCCATGAAAATCATGAATAACATAAAAGCAGCAAATAAACGCCAAGAGTTCTTTATGGAGCCAATAGGGAAATGTGTTTTGAATCACCAGTGTTTTGCAGCTGTTATACAAGTTCGGCACTCATGGCAAAGCCCCTTCGGGCATTGCTCCTCTGATCTTTTCTCTCCCTTCTCATCCTTTTCTCCCACTGTCTCCCCTACCAGCTTCTCATAACCTTTCTCATCCTCAGTATGTGGGATGGGTCCTTCTTAATAGCATTTTTCAAACCAATTAAAATAAAATCTATCTATATTTTAAATAACACATTATATTATGAACTGAAAGACAGCATTCAAGAAATGGATTATCAGCTAAAATATATTTTCATTGCTAGGCTATCTACTCTTCACAGTTAGAGCGAGAACTAAGGCTCTGGCCAACATGTAAGCTCCTATGAGAACAAGGAGTTGTTATTTCTTATTACTTGATGGATATTTGAAATTTTCCATGCAATTCAAATACATATTTATCATGAGTTTTAATGACTCTACAGAAAACATTTGTACATTTACCAATATTCACAAGTACTTCTAGAACATATTATGGGCCAGTTAATTCACATCACACTTGTGATGGAGGGACAACCCCAATATAAGGTTGTGGGGGGCCTGGCACATATAGAAAGACAGCAAAGCTTAGAGGGATATTGTGGCCTATTTAAAGTGGATAAATATTTTTAAATTTATGAGGGAGATTGTGGAACAGCCTTGAAGGGCAAAAGCAAATGTGAATTATTTGAATTCATCACAGATAAACATAATGTGACTCTAAGCAGTGGGCAGTTCCAAGTTATGCTGGACAGAAAAGGTTCTGAACCTGGGGGGTCATGGTTTAAAGAAACAATAAAAATATACTGGCAAACAAAGGAGTAAGAAATGAAAGAGGGAGTAGCTCATTTCCATAGATGGTTCTTTCTGGAAGGCTTCCCATGGCTGATTAGATCTCGCCCTTCAATGTCAGGCTTTTATTGACCTTCCAATCCAAGGGACTCTCCCTCCCCACTGATCTTTGTCCTGCTACACTGTTTATATCCATGATCCCACTTACCATCCTGTGAAGTTATTACTTACATCTTTCACTTGTGTCTCATCACTGGTCTGGGAGCTCTGGGAGAACTCAATCCTGTTGATCTTGTTCATTGCTATAATCCTCAGTGCAGTGCCCAGCCCATTATTATTGAATGATGGATCAATTGATTAAATAAATGAATGGAAAACTGAAAGAACTAATTTGCTTCTAGGGAGAAGCAATAGAGCATAGTGAAAGAGCTAGCAGACAAGAAAATCTATACTGAAAGTTTGACTTTGCCACATACTAGTTACGGTGGTCAAATTATTCAATTCCTTTGATGTTCCATTGCCTCACCTACAAGTTGGGTAATATTTCCTCCCCTTTTCAGTGGCTGTGAAGATAAAAAAGATTTTCATGTGAACTCATTAGCAAAACATTTGTATTATTATCTACTGCTGTATAACAAATTACCCCTAACCATAACAATTAGAAACAAGGATATTTATAATTTTACCAGTTCTGTATGTCAGGAATCCTGGAGCCGCTAAACTGGGGCTCTCACAAGGCTGCAATCAAGCTGTCAGTCAAGGCTGCAGTCATCTCATCTCCAGGCTCCTGCTGGGAAGGATCTGTTCCCAGTCGCACTCACGTGGCTATGGGCAGGCCTCAGAAGACCCGCTCCCTATGTGAGCCTCTCTGAAGGCTGTCTTATAAGGTGGCTGCTGGCTTCCTGCAGAGGAAACAATCCAAGCGACAGCAAGGGAGAAAGCTCAGGATGTTGGTCTTTTTATAGCATAATCTCAGAAGTGACATGCCATCCCTTTAGCTGAATTCTGTTTGTTAGAAGTGAGTTACTGGGTTCTGTCTCACTCAGGAAGAGGAGATTACAGAAGGGCAGAAGTGTGAGGAGCCAGGTACCAGTGGGGCCATTTCAGAGGCTGCGTATCACAATACCTGAATGTGGGGATCACAACATAAATAGCATTTAATGTGGTTTACTATCTACCAGGGAAAAGTAATACACACACATACATATATATGCATGTATATGTATAGAATATGTGTGTGTAGCACATGTATATACATATAGGTATGTATATTCAATCTATTTAATTCTCACACAGTGATTTGAGGGGGCTACAACTACAATTAGCAGCCGCATTTAGTGGTTGAGGAAACTTGAGGCAAAGAGGTTAAGAAACCCCATGAGAGTCCCACAGTGAATGTGCAGCATCTCCAGGCTCCACAACATGATAGCCTGACCCCAGGACCATTGTCTTCACCTCAGGCTAAACTTTTTCTCGGAGAAGAGTTCAATAAATGGGCAGCTGTTGCGATTAAATAAATGCAAGGGCAACTAGTGTTGTACAATATTCAAGAGCAGGGTAGGGAGACAGAACCCAGGAGAAGGATAGCTCAATTTAAAAAACTGAGAAAAAAGTTGAAATTTCACATCCAGGAGAAAGCCCAGCAATTTCCTGTAGGTTAAGTCCAGGGATTGGGGCCATCGGGGTTCATCTTGGAGGTTACAAAGCATGAGTCTGACTCAGAAAGGAATGAGCCTTGCTAAAGATATCATCAGTCGTACAATGTGGGGCAGCCTCCTAAGCATGGGTGACAGGCAAGCTTTGTGGGGCCTTAAACGTTTGTCAGAATATCATCTTTTTTTCCAGAGAAAACTTTTGTCCTGGGACTCCCACGCTAAGTTATCATTTTTGGCTACTGAAAATAAAAAAGAGCATTTACCAAAGTAACATATATCCTTTTATCTGTTTCTCTATGTTTTAAAATAATTGTTTCAAAAAACGACCCATGACTCAAGAGCCAAGCTCGCGTCGCATTCCTGGAAAGGAAGGAGTGGCTCTGCACGTGACACCTGGCAAACTGTCCCACCGTTCAGGGCCTTGGGAACACTTGTTATGGATTTAGCAAAAATGGGGCATTAGGAAGTGAAATGGCAGCCTATCTCTTCTAAGCTAAACATGCGGTCAGAACATTTGGTCTGAGGACAGGAAACAGCAGATAAAGGTAATTTCATTTGGACTCATGCTTGCTAGTCACATCCAAACAGAGCTGCAAAGGAAGCCGCAGCTGGTGTTCAGATAATCATACGAGAGTGCTACCAAAGTCTTAACAGAAAGTCACATGAGCCAGTGAGCTTTCCAAGGAAAGAGAGAAAATTGATTCCTTGACCTCTCTCCAACGCTGGGCCAGAATATGCGGTGGAGGAGTGTGAATGACATGTAGCAGGCTTTTCTTCAGAGTATGACTCACTTTAAGAAATGCAGCATGAATTTTTAATTGAAGAATGAGTAATTTTGGGGTGACTGTATGGCATTCATAAGTATTGTTTAATTTCAGAAAGGAGCCTGTTGAAACTTCAGAGTTTTTGTTCTTCAGAAGTTGGCTGGGAATCATGGGGTTGCAAATTTTTGGACAATGCAGGTCGGAGCCTATCTGAGAAGTGCTGTGTTGGGGAATAGAGACCACAGCGTTTTACCCGATCATGTTTCTGACAGGGCAGAAGTGAGGGTGGGACAAGGAGTGGGCTAGACGAATCATGGAATTTGCTTCTTTCCCTAACTATCGGTTTTAGTTTGGAAGAAAGATTCACAGGGAAATCCTCTTTCAGGATTCCTCAGGTTATATTTATTCAATTTCCTTCATCCCAAAGCAGTTTGGATGAAGCTCTCTGTACCTGAAGAGAGACAGAGTTAAAGTTCTTATTAAAAAGTACGATCTCGGAGGTGTTGAAAACTGTGGAGTTCTATGATTTTCTTCGAGAACTTTTATTCAAAGTTCTAATTCACACTTCACCTCCTGAGTCAGTGTAAAATACCTAAATATAAACTCCCTGAGGGAAGAGTTCCATCTACGTCAACTTTGTACCCTTTGCTCTGCCTAAGGTGCTCAACGAGTTGCCATGAATAATTTTTTGAGAATTTTTGTAAGAGTTTAGCTAAGCCAAACTGATGATATAAGCTGGGCAGCCAAATCTCAAATGCTGGTCATTGAATGGTAATTAATGACACTTCCCAGTATGTTGGCTGTGAAGGCTCAGATATTTCTGCCTATGCCCTTCACTTCTCAAAACCTGAGCAAAGCATACCCTAATACTGGGGTTAGAAGGATCCAAGAAAGTTTCCTGAAGGTTCTTTTGAAGCCCTGGTTGATTCATGAAAGCACGTATCTATTAATTCATTCATTAATTTGTTTATTGAGCACCTTCACATTAGGTTCTCTCCCACGTGCTTAGCATCCAAAGATAAACAAAACGCAATACCTTCCCCAAAAGGGCATCTTTTCTTAATAAGAAAAACATAATTCAATTTATAAAATTTATGTGCTCATTTTACTTACCAGACATGAGAGTGAGAACAGAAAGTCGATCATCCAATATCAGAACCAGGAGCCCATCCAGAGAGGGACGCAGAGTGCCTCGGTGCAGAGCCAGAAGCGCAAAGGTCCAAGAAAGGGTTTGTGAACACCAAGCATTTTCAAAAGCGCTTGTGCCCTGACACAAAATGGTGGACATTGGCAGTGTATGCAAACAGTGGAAACAAGCTAGAAAACAACTGAGTTCATTCATTTGGATAAGATGACTTATTCTGGGAAAAATTCTGCATTCAGTGGCCCATTCTTGACTTCGGAACTTCCAACTTCACATCTTCTCCCCTCCCTAAGGCATGTTATACCCACTGTAATCATGAAGAGAAAGTTCTTAACCGTTTTATGTCCCTTTATTTGTGCTCCTGCATGTAATTTGAAATAGCAGTGAAAGGACAGAATAATCTGAATAATTGTAACTATTCATGGGATAGAGATCAATAGAGGTATCCATCATTCAGATACTTAAACAACTGATCATAAATTTTGTATCTATGCCAAGAAAACATTAAATGATTGAGTGCATTTTCCATTTTTTATGCATGTGTGGAATCTTACTAATATTTGAACACATTAACCAAATTCTTTTTTAATAAATGGAAAAAATCTACCACCTCAATCAAGGTTCCCAAGGTGTCTAACCCCTGAGCTTAACTTTAACTTTAATTTAAAGTTTCCAAGAAAAATTCTCCTCCAAATAAATTTTTTCTAAAAAAATACGTATTTTAATATTTCATCTATTTAGAGAGCTTGTGAAAAAGCTGAGTGAACAAGTTTTAAATAGACCAGACATATTCATTCCCTGAAAAAGGCCCAAACCAAGCAAGCAACAAGTAAATAAATAAGTAAATAAATAAAGCAAGCTTCATTTGGTGGATCAGTGGCTCCGGTCTTATGCTTGAATGTGCCAACTAATGTCAAAGCTTGAGCTAATATGTAGCATAGGGTGTGCTTTGGGAGACAAGTCAAACACCAAAGTTGTGTTTCCTGGCTCCTCAAGAATAACCCAATAATCTCACAGCTATTTACACATGAGGAAGAAATATGAGTATGTCCCAAAGTCTAATATGTGCATCTCCCACTTCCTTTTGCCTGCTCTCCTTCAGAAGCCTGAGGTTGTCCCAGCCCTGTATTTGTCCAGGAAACCACTTATGGGTCACCTAAGACCTTAGGATAAGGTCTTACAGCAAAACCACAGAAGCATCTCTGTGATGTGAATTTAAAACTGAAAAGAAGGGATAAAATAAAATAATTTGGAAGATACAGGAACTGTTTTGTCATTTTCCTGACATCTACAAGACCAAGAAAATATTCCATGGATTGTGGCAAAGGAGAGGAAAATCCATGAAATAGGGAAGGAATAAATTGAGAAGCATGAAATCAACAGGAAGAGATAATCCACATCCATGAGCCTGAGTATCACTGGTCGGCAGTACCAGGAGGACCTTTCACAGGAGTTGAGTTCAAAGCTACCAAACTTAGACTCTCCATTCAAGGACAGTACATGTGTGGTGTTGGGAGCTACGTGAGTTTTCCTTTCTATTGTAGTCCTTTGAGAAGAATTCATAGAGAGCAGCCAGAACCTCTCATCTGATGATCTTCCTAAAGGGTGGATGTCCATCCATGTTCCAAAATTTTGCTTAGGACCTGCACCTCCCACCTACCCTTCTCTTCTCTGTTGTATCTTTATTTCTTGTTTCATTAATTCCAAATTTTATTTAATTATATCTTTTTTTCTTTCTACTTTTGGGGGTTTATTTTGTTTTTTAATTTTCTTCTTTCACAAAGAATATACTTAACTCATTATTTTTCAGTCTTTGTTTTCTAATACAATTATTTATGGCTACATATTTGCCTCAAATCATCACTTTTCCTATGCCCCACAAATTTTGTCAGTCTTTTAAAATCATTATTCAGTACTAGCTTTTTTAACATTTTTATTATGATTTATTGTGTTCCCATAAATTATATAGGTTTATTTTTTCTAAATATGTGGGGGTTTAATATTAACATATTTTAAATGAATTTGTAACATATTTATCATGGTCAAAAATCATGGTCTGTATGTACCTGTTTTTAGAAATTTGTTGAGGCTTATTTTGTAGTCTGGTATATGATCAATCTTAAAATATGTTCTATGTGTGTTTGAGAAAAATGTATTTTTTATAACTGTCAAATACAGAAATCTGTGCCCATTAGGTTTAGATTGTTTTCAGTATTATTTAGATCATCTATATCTTTGCTGCTTAATGTATGTAACATTAATTATCAAGAGAGATGTGTTGAAGTCACCCACTATAATGGGGGTTGATAATGTTATTCCTGTAATTTTATCTACTTTGCTTATATAGTTCAAGACTATTTTATTAGATGCATACCCGGTTAAGATTGTTTTATATTCTTAGTGATTTAAAACTTTTACTTTTATAGAGTAGTTGTTTTCTTCACTAATAATATTTTAGATTTAAAGTCTATTTTACCTGCCCTGGCTGGTATAGCTCAATAGATTGCGCATGGGCCCATGAACCAAAGCGTTGCTGGTTCGATTCCCAATCAGGGCACATGCCTGGGCTGCAGGCCAGGTCCCCAGTGGGGGGCACGAGTGAGGCAACTACACATTGATGTTTCCCTCCCTCTCTTTCTCCTTCCTTTCCCCTCTCTCTAAAAATAAATAAAACTTTAAAAATAAACTTAAATAAAAAACAAGATAAAGTCTATTTTATCTGACACAAATAGGCTGGATCAGCTTTTGGGGGCAGCTACACCAGCTTGAGATCACACCAGTGCTCCTCACCCTTGAAGGAACTGTTTTAGTGACAACACCCAACAAGTGCGCGTACACACACACCCATACGCAGACAGACGCAAACCTTCCCAGTGAATTCACTGGACAAATTAATTTGAACTTTGGGAATTTAAAAGAATGTCTGGGGAGACTGCATCAGGCAGACTGATGTTATGCAATCCGCGTGGTTCTTTGTCCCTCTCACTTCTCTTCCACGTCAAGAAAAGAATGTTTCTATTACAGTTGTATGCAATTATCTAGTATTGCTGTTTAACTCTTACATGTACATGTTCCAATTCTGCAATTAGACTTTTTGTTATGAATTCTAGATAGAACTTTGATGGCCTTATGTATCCTATAAATCCTGGCGTAATAATGCGAGCATACGGCCCCCTCTCTGACCATGCTCAAGGCTGCCAGTACCCTATCTTCAACTGGAAATTGTTCTAAACTCTTCCTCTTTGAATCATTCTTCTTTTTTAAATTTAATTTTATTTTAATTGGTGTTCAAGTACAGTTTTCTGCCTTTTACCCCCACCCCAGCCCACCCCACCAGTCATTCTTTTTAAAGTCATTCTCTCTCCATCCTATTGACTTTTTTTTGCCAAGAAATTCACCTTCCAGATTTTTTCCTTGATATTTTTAAAGATTTTTTCTATTGTAAAATTATATAAATAGAATAAGATATTTTTTAAATACAGGCAAGAGACTATGAATACCACCAACAATAACATCTCTCGAGACCACCATTACTAATATTTTGCACTATCCTTCCTAGTGATTCATATGTATATATATATATATATATATATATATATATATACATATTTTTATGCTCCTTTTTTAAACATTTTTTATTGTTGTTCAAGTATAGTTTTCTGCCTTTTTCCCCCACCTACTTTTCCTGTTTCCACCCCTCCTTGTTATTGTCCATGTGTCCTTTATAATTATTCCTGCAAACCCTTTTTACAAAACTGTCATTACCTTTTATATTGCCTCATGATTTTCTTCTAAGGATTAAATTATGTTTTTTTCTCACTGCAATAACACTCTTAAGGATGTATTTGTTGTCAGCATTTGTTTATAATTCCTAATCAATCACATGACTGTACCAGAAGTTATTGAGTCTATGTGCTATTATAGTTGCATTGTTTCCAACTGGGTTGTTGCCACTGTAAAAGAATGTTAATATGAACATTCTTGCTCAAAAGTTCTTGCATGCATCTCTGATTGCTTTCTTATGATAAATTCCAAGTGGATTTCTCTCTAACGCTTGGGTTTGTTTGTTTCCATCTCACTGTTTCTGATTACTCCTTTTGAGAAATGATCACCAACTCAAGCTCCTGCAATATTGCATTTCGGCTAGAGTCCATGGCTCGTCTGGCCTCCTCTTGGGAAGGAAGACGAGAGTCATAGCAGATGCTTCTTTAGATTTTATTCATGTGTAAGTCTTTTTTGGTCATAGATGTTGCCTATCCATTTGTAACAGTAAATGCCTGGTGAGAAATAGTGAAAATGAGCCTCCATAAACCTCCTTGCCTAACATCGAGTGAGGTGTGAGCATTGCCCATTTGAGCTTCCGTGGTCCTGCACCTAGTTATGAAAACCGTGGCCAACCACCATGACTCCACTCATCTGAAGCATTTGGATCCTGCATTTTTTGTCTAAGTACAACTGCCAGCATTTCCTAATGCTCTTTCTTTCTACCCATAGTTCAAATTTGGGCCGAGTCTTATTTGGATATTAAGGAAAGATTAGATTCACCTTTTGACTCTTCCTCTGGTATGATATACGGGTTTGAATGGCTTGCATACCTGACAGCGCACTTCATATTTTCCAATTTAGGGTCAGAATTGGGAACTATAATAAAAATCTACTGAGACCAATGAGTATCTAGGGCAGAGGTCTCTGACCATACAATTCTACTGTTCCTATGCATCCTGCCCTGAAGGTTCTCTTGTGCATGTTAAGGAAAATCTGGGGATTTAACATATGAGTTAAACTATAGAAAAATAGCAATAATGATAGCTTCCACTGATCACACCCTTTCTCGTTTCAGAAGCTGCATTCTATACAAGCTATTCCCTTCTGTCCTTTCAGTATCTCAAAACACCTCTGAGGTGATAGGATTGTTTTCTCTACTTTACAAGTGAGAAAACTGAGGGCAAGTCATGGAGTCTGACATAAGACTAATTCAGGTGAGGTACTAAGGCTCAAATAAAGATTTGGGAACTGTCATCCACAGATGATTGTGGGTGCCATGGGTGCATAGATAATGAATGAAACCAGAAGTTGAGAGAACCGAAGACTGAAATCTGGGTAATATTTAAAATGCAGGTGGAGAAAGATGCGTTAATGAAGGTAACTGCACTGAATTGGTTAGATTAGAAGAGAACCTGAAAATAATGGCAAGGGAAAAATGATTTCCAAACAAAGATCATCAAATGCCAGAGTAATAATGTAAGGCCTAAAATATAGCTGTTACTCCAAGTATTGTTAAGTGGTGGTGAATACCCAGCTCAAATGGAATACAAACAGTGGTAGCAGTACGAATTTGCATAGAGTGTGGTGCCCATGGATGTGTGTTGCAGTAAGTGGTTGTAGGAGTAGAGAAAGCAGAGAGTTGGATGATACCTATGCATGCTATTTGTACATGCATAGGTAGGAAAGGAGAACTGAATGTTGGAGATTCTGACATGAGGATGAAAAGGATTAAATGATACAGTATGGGTAAGGCATGCATTAAAAAAAAGAAATAAAGCCAGGAGATGGGTAGTACATGGGGAGAAAAGGCAGTTGGAGAGGGACTAGAAATCTCGATTAAAGTGATGACGTGTGCCTCGGAGACTTGCAGGGAGGGAAGACTATGATCAGAGATTAGCATACTAGTTTTCACCATAGAACATTTCCAGTGTGTGTAAAGAACAGGTGTGGCCACTGGTTAATAGAGTAAAGTGGAAACAAAGGTCATTGCAGTAGAGAATATCAAGGAATTTTGAAGTGAGGGGGCTGTTTGAAGAATTCCACTGATATCATATTGTATCTACACACACCAAAGGGTCTCCACCCTGCCTGCCAGCAAGGTGCAAGCAACCAGCTGGAGGCAGCAGCATGGCTGAATGGACTTGCTCCGTTAAAATAGATAGTGTCTTTCCCATAAACCAATGAGCTGTTGCAATCCAAAGGAAGTGGAATAGAAGCTGAGACTGGGTCATCTTCAAACATAGTGAACGAGAAAAGCTGTTGACGCAAACTAAAGGCATGGGTGGAGTAGCTGAAGGACAGTTAAAGGCACAGCAGTGAGTCATTGTAGCTCTTCAGAAGAGGCCATCAATATCTCATCCGCCTGCCCTCAGTCATGACTGGTGGAAGTTCCAAAAATATCCAAGAAGGAGAGCCAGGGTCCCAAAGGCAGCACTACTTTAAACAGACTGCATCTGATCTTCCTAAGAGTTGCTGGAAATGTGGGAACAAATGTATTCTCTGGCCTCTGGAAAACATCCTAAGTCTAAATTGCTTTTAGTCTTGGGAGATGCTGATGTCAGAGACTAATTTTCTCCAGTCTTTAGAATTTATTCACATCGGTGCAAGTTTTTTCAGTTTCCTCAAATGTAAGAGATCAAATCTCTACCACATGCCTGTCTCCACCCACCTACACTAGATAGCCCAAGGGACAGATGCTGTCAGTTCCTGTTTGTTAATGTCAGTAATTAGTAACTCTATCCTCTTTAAAGACACACAGTCCATTACTGCAAAACACAGTCTGTAAACCCAAATAAGATACAGGGAAGAGGAGGAAGGTGAAGGACCATTTGTGTGGTCTGTGCAATGGAATGGATATCGATCTGAGACAGATCAATCTGAATTTGAGTACCGGCTTTGTCTCAGAGAGAATTGTCACCTAAGAAACTAATCTTTTTTCCCTATTATGATAGAATATTAAATTATTGATTTACCCAAAGACAATAAAAGCTATCAAACATATAGGTTAGCCAACCTTTTGTTCTTAGGATGGGGTAAAATGGTTTACTTAAGTTAATCAAGTACCTAATTAACACTATATGACATAACTATTTTAATGAAACATAGAATTTTTGCTTTCTAGGTAGAAAATTTTCTTAATATTTTATCTGGAGTAGAGCAATATGTACAAGAAAAACCTTATGCTTTTGACACAGTGAAGAAACAAAACTCTAATTCTGTATTAGCTTACTTTTGAAATTTAAATTTGTTTACATAATTAAATTTATTCCAATTAACCTTTTTGAGCCTCAATTTCTTCACCTGGACAAAAGGAGACAATAATTCACTTTGCAGAGTGCATGGCCAGATTAAACATGATATATCCAATGCATGATGAATTACAGTAGTTGATCAAGTAGTAAGTCCATCTGTCCCCTTCCTATCACCATTTTTGCTTATGTAAGTGCTATGTCCTGGGGTCTGTAACAATGGAGAATATAATGTGTCACCTCACATTCCACTGCTAAATTCCTAAGACTAAAATAAGTTCATAGTTTTTCTTCTGAGTTGATTTTTATATTCTTTCAACTGTTACTTTTTTCCAGGTTGACTTCGACTTCCTTATATGATTCTGGATTCCTCTCCTGTTGTTAAATGGCATTTCCCACAAAAAGACAAAGTCTTTGCAATACTAGCTTCTGGAACCTTTAAGGAGAATGCTGGATATTATGTCACAAACTCATGCACTGCATATCCAGAGATTTTTAAATCATTCGCTGTTTTGGAATTATCCCTCACAGGTATAAACTCATGCAATACAAATGCAGTGGATGTAAGGCTAGTTCCTTAAGGTGTATGTATAATCATATTCCTTTAGAAATCCAACATTATAGATCCAAAGACATTTACTTATTATGATTAGTTATCCTCCAGATATTTTTCAATCACACATCAAAAATCTATTAGAACAGTAGTTCTTAAATTTTGCTGTACATTGGAATTACTTGGGAATCTTTAAAAATCCAGGTTTTTCTCTGTCATTCCCAGACATTGTGATTTACTAATCCCCGAGCATCAGGATTTTCCCAGATGATTCTAATGTACAGCAAAGTTTGGGAGCTGATATTTTTGAGGCTAGTATCTACCCAAGAGCCATCATAGAAAAGGTGATTACATTTGTACATGTGTGTTTATATTGATGATACTTGGCTTGAGTTCACTGACTCACTCAGTAAATATTTGTATAAGATGTTGGGAGATAACAACATTGTTAAAATATGTTCTTTTTAGTAGTACTAATTTATCTGTAGTCTTTTTTATAATTAGGAAGAGCACCTCGATTCAAAATGAAGCATAAAATTTGTTAGTCAAATGGAACCACTTTAGTTTTGTTGTTGTTGATTTTTCTTTTCTTTTATTGAAAGGTAAACTATTACGAACTATATGACAAAATAGCCTGTATCACTTTTCCTTTTACTTTGTTTTTCCCTCTCAGAAAACCCTACTTCTAGCCACATACAAAAGTACAAGAGCAAGCCAAGTAGTGGTGTGTGTGTGTGTGGACAGGGACACGGGACTTACTTGTGGTTTATAAAAGTCACAATGACACGATTCTCAGTCTCCTCATGTTCTCCCCCCGTCTACATCCTCTGCATCTGCTACTCGTCTCATGCTTTCTCAGCTCTCTTTTCTCTTTTCTTAACCCTTACTCTTTGTAGAAATGGCAGAGGACCCATCAAGCAGGGGATTGTGAAATGAGCCCACATCCTTCAGACTTACTTATTTTATTGGGTGCGGTGGCAGAATAAAGTGACTATGGGCTTTGCAGCCAAAGGACCAGCTAATTTAAATATATACCTTTAGCATTAGCTGGTTACCTGGCTACTTAGGGGAATCATTTGGAGCACCTAAAAAATAAAATCCACAATATGCTGTCTCAGGGCTGATTCGCTTGGTTTGGAATGAACAGTCAGAGGGGAAAGAAAGGCAGGGCCCTCACCACTGCAATCTAACAAAGAACTTAATACAGGAGGCTGAAAGCAAAAGCTCACAGGTTGACCCACTTATCCTGAGCCTGCTTCAGTCAGGCTGCCAGGCTTCCCGAACAAGAGAAATTATGGTAGTGTAGTGGTGGAGGGGAAGGGCTGAGGTGCCCTCAAAATCTGTGTATCATCTCCTCTAGCTGGGAAAAGGAAAACCTTGAGACCCTGTATTCATCCCAAGGCCTGGAAGGACGGAAAAGGAGGGGTCTACAGTGCCTAAAGAAAGGCCCCATAAACAATTTTAGTTAACTGCCTGTCCCCCGTTACATATGCAAAAAGAACAAATAAAGTCTGGAGCAAGATAAGGATTCGGGCTAACAGACCCCCATACATACTTACATTTGGGTAGTCATGTCTCCCCAGGGGAAGCTGGCACCACCTTTATCCACCAATCAAAATGTAACTTCTTCAATCCCACCCCATCAACGATAGAAGTGCTCAGAAGAAAGGACTCACCTTCTTGGCCTCTTGGCTCTCTTGGTTCTTTCTGCCATCTGGGTGGACTCCTGGACTCCTGTCCACCTGGCTGCTGGTCACCAGCCTCTGGCCACCCTGCTTTTACTACAGCTGCACTAGCCAACCTTGCTTTTGCTTTCCCATTAGAACTTAGCACTAATAAACTTCGCTTACTCACTAGGAGGCTCACTGATCTGTGATTCTTTACTGCATCAGTGAGAAGAACCAAATTTCTGGGAGTTTCTCCCATTACAGATGGAGTCCAAACTTAGGGCATTTGCATTTTTGCTTTCTTCTTCTCCTCCGTTCCCCTTCTCCTTCTCCCCCTCCTCCTCTTCCTTCTTCTTCTTCTTCCTCATGCTCCTTAGGTAATTCTAATGTGGAGCTTGAGATAAATGCTGGAAGGAAAAGGTAATTTATTGCCAGGCAGTGATGGGTCAAGGAAGAAAACAACATGGGCAAATATTCACGAATGCAAGAACCTGCACAGATTTAGCTAAACTACAAAAGAAAGTGCATTCACTTGATTGAATCATATGAAATCATTGGTTTTGTATATAATCAACTCAAATCAATGGTTATTGAGTCAGCATCTTACTATGTACATTGGTGACACTACATGGCTCTTTGTTAATGCCTATATTATAGCTGTCTACTCGGTTGGTTGAAATTCCTTCCCAACACATCTGCTCCTCCCCTGACTGTGAATCCCTGATGCAGCCATCCCAGGCTTTCTCTGTGCCCTCAGGGTCTGGACAATAGAGTGTCACACATAGTTGGTGTGCTCACTGACTGGTGAGCTTATGGATTGAATGCAGACATGAACAAGTAAATGAAATGCTGAGAAGCTTGCAAGAAAAGACACAATCTGAGTCCTGCTTTCATGAAATTGATAATGTAGTATGAGTTATATGATATAATATGTATCCATGACACAATTAGAAAATAACATGAGACATCCTCCCTCAAAATTATTTAATGGCTAAAGCAGTTGCTGAAATAATTGAGGGGAGTGATTTTTGAGTGATCAAGAAGAGGAAAGATAAACATAGGACTAAGGAATTAAGGAAGAAGGCTTTGTGGAAAAAATGAAACTTAAACTGCATCTGGAAGTTGTGGCAGGATTTGAGGGGTGAGACGAAGCATTATGTAAAGTGAGAGTTAAACAGATGAAGATAATGATGAGTAATAAGTGGTAACATCTGAATAAAGAGCTTGATATCTATGCAACTGGCAATAGTAACAGAGTTTTGAAGACAACATGTGATGATAGATTCTGGATGAGTGGGACTTGCTCACCGTTATAGTCCCTATTCCTAGAAAAATGTGTGACTTCTTGTACAGTAGGTTCTCTTTTTTGTTTTTATTTTTATTTTTCAGTATATTTTATTGATTATGCTGTTACACTTGTCCCAATTGTTTTCCCCTTTGCCTTCCTCTGCCTGGTACCCACCTTCCATCCAGCAATCCTCCCCGCTCCTTCATGTCCATGGGTCATGCATGTAAGTTCTTTGGCTTATCCCTTTCCTACCCTATTCTTAACACACCCCTGTTTATTTTGTTCCTACCAGTTATGTTTCTTGATCCCTGCACCATTTCCCCCTCCAAGCTCATAATCCTCCAAATGATCGCTTCACCTATGATTCTGCTCCTGTTCTGGTTGTTGGCTTAGTTTTTGTTTTTGTTTTTAATTTTTGGATTCAGTTGTTGATAGTTGAGTTTGTTGTCATTTTAATGTTCAGAGTTTTGATCTTCTCTTTCTTAAATAAGTCCCTTTAACATTTCATGTAATAATGGCTCAATGATGATGAATTCCTTTAGCTTTTTCTTGTCTTGGAAGCACTTTATCTACCCTTCCATTCTAAATGAGAGCTTTGCTGGATAGAGTAATCCTGGTTGTAGGTCCTTGCTTTTTATCACTGTGAATACTTCTTCCCAGCCCCTTCTTGCCTGCAGTTTCTCTTGAGAAATCAGCTGATAGTCTTATGGGAACTCCTTTGTAGGTAACTCTCTGCTTTTCTCTTACTGCTTGTAAGATTCTCTCTTTATCTGTAACCTTTGGCATTTTAATTATGATGTGTCTTGATGTGCTCCTCTTTGGGTCCACCTTGATTGGGACTCTCTATGTTTCCTGGAATTGCATTTTATTTCCTTCACCAAATTAGGGAAGTTTTCTTTCACTACTTTTTCAAAGAGATTTCCAATTTCTTGCATTTCCGCTTCTCGTCTGGCACCCCAATGGTGTAAATGTTGGACCTCTTGAAGTAGAGGTCCCAGACCTTGAAGTAGAGTTGTCCCAGAAACTGCTTATACTACCCCCATTTTTTCCGATTCATTTTTCTCTTGTTGTGCTGGTTGGCTCTTTTTGGCTTCCTTATGTTCCAAATTATTAATTTAATTCGCAGCTTCATCCACTCTACTGTTGTTTCCTTGTAAAGTATTCTTTATTTCAGTGAGTGAATCCTTTGTTTCTGACTATATCATTTTTTATGCTGCTGTGGCCCTCACTAAATTCCTTGAGAATCCTTATAAACAGTGTTTTGAACTCTGCATCTAATAGACTGCTTATCTCTATTTTGTTTAGCTCTTTTTTGGGAGTTTTGATCAGTTCTTTCATCTGGGCCATGTTTCTTTGTCTCCTCATTTTGGCAGCCTCTCTGTGTTTGTTTCTATGTATTAGGTAGAGCTGCTTTGACTCCGTGTCTTGGTAGTGTGGCCTAATGTAGTTAGTGTCCTGTAGGGTACATACAGTGTATGGCTTCTCCTTTCACCCAAGCTGGATACTCAAGGTGCATCTTTCATGTGGGCTGAGTACATCCCCCTCTTGTAGTTGAGTCTTGGTTGCTGTTGGCAGATCAAAAGCAAGTATTTACCCAAGCCAGTCAGCTGCAAGGATTGGCTGTGACCACTTACCACCAACCTCTGCCCCCTGTGGAGGATCAGCTGTACAGGGGCAGGGTGGCAGTGCTTCAAAGTGGCCTATAGCTGTCCACTGGGTGTGCTAGCCCCGGGGTTATCCGGGTGTTGCAGACCAGGTCAGCCCCCACCTGTGTTTTGTCAGGAACAGCCCTTCCTGAGCTATAAAGCAATCTGAGAAGGCTGCTACTTGTGCTGGGCTGGGAGATTCCCAGGCTAATCCAAGCTGTGAAACTGAACTGGCTATTGCTAGTGCCCGGCCTGGAGCTCATTGAGGCCAGCCAGGCTGCTTATTTGAGAAGATTTAGGAAGTTGTGAAGCACTCATTCATATGGAAAAGCAGCATTGGGAGCCCATAAGTTTGGTGGGGCAGAGTCTGTGGAGATCTCCAAGGCAGATCAAACAATGTTAACCAGGTTGATGGCATCTCGAGTATGGCACAAGCCTGCCAGCTCCATGGCTATTCAGGGGGAGGGCTCAGAAAAGGGACAATGTCCTCTGCTCACCTCAATGACAGACCTCAACCTCTCCCAGAATGCCACTGGTACCCTTCAAGGTGCCACCCTGGCACTAGAGTTCAGAGGGAGTGGGTCTGAGTAGGTGAATCTTTGTGTTGGTTCTTTAAGAGAAACTGCTTGTGGCTCCAGGGATTTCTTCCACTGACTCAATTTTTTGCAGCCAGAAATCATGGGGACCTCTTTCTGGCACTAGAACCCTGGGCTGCGGGACCTGGTGTGGGGCTGGGCCTGCTCACTGCTGAGGTATCCCCTCTGAATTTTTATCTACCACATGTGGGTGAGAGACCAGCCTGTTCTGCATCTGTGCCCCTCCTTCCAGTCAATGGATGTGGTTTCTTTAATTTCTGACAGTTCTGAGTGATGGTTGTTCTATATTTTAGTTGTAATTTTGATGTGGTTGTGTAAAGAGGTAAGCCACATCTGCCTACATCACCATCTTGATCAGAAGGCCCACAATAGGTTCTTAATAAATGACTGAGTGGGAAAAAAATAAGGAAGGAATAAAGAATGCAGTATCCATTAGGCAAGTTAGCTAGGGACACAAAGATGAACAAAAATGCAATTTTTATTGTTCTTACAGTATATTGCAGTGCTTCTAAAGTTTGCATTTGCCTAAGAATCTCCTGAGGAGCTCACTAAAAACACAGATTCTTGGGATTCATGCCAAAGAGATCCCAGCGATTCTGATTGAGATATGGGGAGTGGGGCTCAGGAATATGCATTTCAATAATTCCTCTGCCTGGCACCAGGTGTCCCGATGTCCCTGACCCAAGGATTATACTTTGAGAAACACTCACTTAGAAGAAAAAATCCAACAACAACCACACTGTAGAAATTCCCCAAATAATTGTGAATATTGGGGAGCAAATACTCTTAGCAGAGGCTTCCACAGGCAGTAACAGAAATGACATCACTTAAACTGAGTCATGTAGAATGAGTGGGAACTTCCTAGAGAATCAGGGGAAGAGGGGAAAGATTCCTGGTAGAGGAACAACAGGGAGGTGTGAAAAAACAGAATAGTCAGGAGATTGCAGTTGGTTTAGCTGCTTGGTGTGGTGGTGTGAGGAAGGAGAGGACAGGCAATGTCTGAATTTCATCAGTTCAGATGACCCAAGTAAGGACTTAGGAATGTTATGAAGCAGAAAGACCACCAGCTATGATGATGTTTCCAAGATTCTAACTCGACTCCACTGCCCAGGTTTGGGTTCACATATTAGTACAAGTAGTAGAAGTAGTTTGATATTTAGCTCCTTGATTGCGGGACCTTCAATTCTCCAGTTCTGGGGAAACTGGGCTCGAAAAAGCAGAACAAAACACTCTTCTCAGCACTGACTTCCTTTGTACCAAGAATTTCTTTTTGTTTAATCAAAACAGTGTGACCCTTCACCTCACTCATCAAGAAAAGAACAAATGATTTTCCTAGTAAACACAGATTTAGATGTACTTCCCAAAGGAGGCATTTGGGCTATTTGTAAAAGCAGTTGAACACATCCGGAGATACCTTTTGTCATTCACACAGATCGGTAGGCTAATCTCTTAACTTTACTGTCTGGAAAGAACACACAGGAAATGATCCCAACAATAGTAATAGTTGGTTTTTTAGACTGCTGCTCCTGATTCTCCTGTTTACATGAAATAGATGGAAAGTGAATTTTGTGAATTATCTCAAGGGAAAGAACCAGGTTGATGGCAAACCACGACTGAGCCTGAGAGTCTCCTCCACTCATCCACTTGAATAATTCGGCTATTTCAGCTCAGACAGGCTTGGGGAAAAAACTGTCAACCATGAATTTGGGGGATCCTGAAGACATAAGCTCTTAGGCTACCAACCTCTGAACACAATTATTCACTTAAAACTCAGAAGTATTCTGGGGCTTCTATGCCTGCAGAACCTTTGGAGGAGTTGTTTTGTTACTCAATCTGGTGGCTTGGATGCAGGGACAGTATCTCCTTGGCTTCCTAAGGTAGATCTCGACCATTCTTACCTCTCTGTGCAAGGGGCTGCCAGCACCCATGCCTGTTAGGAGGGCGGCTGGGAGCCTGGGAAATGGAAGTTGTTATTCGCTCCACTGTGGCAGAATAGGTTCCCAAGTGACCTACAGATCCCTTTAGTGGTGGTCCCCCCAACTCAGCACCTCTCTCCAGGCTTTCTCTCTCGTGGGGATGCAGCAGCCCCTTGCAGCACTCCATCCATTTTTAAAGGACGGCATAGTTTCCTTCGCACACACAGTCTGCCACAAGATGGTAGTCCTTTTAACAACCAAAACAACTGGGTAGCTGTTTCTACCTCAGAGAGTGCTTTTTTCACTTTTTTTAATTTCTAAACATTTATTTTAAAAATTATTAAATTAAAAAAATTAATTATGATATAGTATAGAGCAGATTATCATATAGTATGCCACTAAAATATTTTATTGTTGTTCACTTTTTTAAAAAACTGTCGTTTTCACACCAAGCATACTGGGTTATACCATGAGGTACAGATTGTGCTGATCCTTTTTGTCCCTTTAAATTTGGAAGCAAATTAGAAGGAATAAGTTCCAGCTCATCTGGGGGAGCCTGTGACCAAACGTGAGATCTTCACCTCCCCTCCCTAGGACCCTGTTTGTGGGACTCAGCCTCAGGGAGCTCAGTTGCATTTACATGAAATAGGCACCTCTGAGCCTGACTTCCCTTTTTGGTCTTGTTCTTTATCCTCTTTTCTGCTTCCATTATTTTTATTCGTAGTGAAATGAATGGGAACATGGAGGGTGGAGTAGTCATTTGGTTTTTTCAAGTCCCAATTTGGTCTGATTTCCCAAACCTCACTTCACGACATTTTGTGGTATGTTTCTCTCAGGAAGTCGTAACAATTATGTAACAGTCTTTTCCTTTCCTGTGGCCGTCTGGTCAGCAGCCCGGTCGGCGGCCTGGCATGCAAATCCCAGGAACTCAGTGTATCACCAACAACCTTCGAAGTGCTCTCAGATTTTCTCCCAAAAAAGGCACATAGACTTCTACCTTCACGATGACTCATAGTTCTCAAAATTGGACCCTACCAGCCCAGAGTAGTGGACAGCCTTTGTTTCTTCATCTCCAAGGCCAGGGACTTTATAGCACCTGCTGTTTGTGCACTGCTCACCATGAAGGACACCGCAGACAGTTTTATTTAGAGCGTTGTCTTCCTGCAGCTCTGTACCTAGGAGCGTTCGTTCACCTCGTATTCACTCTGTGTGTAGGACAGGTGGGTAGTGCCAGGAAGTAAGGTGTCAGGAAAGATCCTCTGCTATTGAAAAAGAAGTCAGTAGTGGGCTGTGAGTAGACAGTAGTAAGTGAAAAGTGCATTGATTTAAAACCTTTTCTTCTGTAGATGACTGCGTTTATTGAGCTGTGGTTTTAAATGTGGTTGTGTAGTTAAACCAAAGTAGAATACAATGATAGTAACGAATGATTACATGAAAGAAGACCTGGCTTGTTATCTGACACTGTGATTATTGAAGGCCATTGGTTGCCACTAATTATAAGGTAAATTGTCCTCTTAAGCAGGGTCTAATTGTTTTGTTATCAGTTGTCACAGCAAAATGAATGGAGAATTTGAACTACAAATTACTTTTACTATACTTTTCCATGCATTTGGCCAGAACTATAAATTCCTTACTACCATTACTAAATCTTTGCCTCAGTTCATTTATCTAGTTTACATATGTTGACACCATAAAAACAGGATTTCTAGAAGAGTGAAGAAATCCTTCAGATAAAATAAGCCTAGTGAACTTAAGAATTGCAGGACATGCTGTAATTTCCAGAGAACATTAAGTGTTAATATATCTCCAAAAATATTGTAAGAATGGCACTTTTGTGACAGAATACCACACGGAGCTAGCCTATATACTGATGATATAAAATACTCTAATTCATTATTTGGAACATGTTGCTCACATGTTTTAGCTGCTGTGAATAATGCTGCTATGAACGTGGGTGTACTTATATCTCTGAGACCCTGCCTCCAACACTTTCAAGTGTATACTCAAAAGTGAAATTGCTAGCAAAAGTGAAATTAAAAATAGGACTATTAATTATTATTTGAGAACCTATCATACTGTTTTCCACAGTGGCTTAACTATTTTACATCCCCACCAAGACTGCACAAGAGTTCCAGTTTCATCACAACCTTAGTTACAGTTATAATTTTCTGGTGTTTTATTTTTTTTTTAATTTTATAATAGGCATTCTATGGCTGTGAGGTGGTCTCTCACTGTGTTTTTGATTTGCATTTCCCAAATGATTAATGACGTTGAGCATCATTTCATGTGCTTACTAGCTATTTTACATTTTCTTTGAAGAAACGTCTATTGAAGTCCTTTTATCATTTTTGAATAGGGTGTTTAGGTTTTAGCTGTTGTTGAGTTTCAGTACTTTTTACTTTCTGGATATCAATCCTTTGCCAGATATATGATTCTCAAATATTTTCTTCCATGCCGTGTGTTGCCTTTTTACTCTACTGATATTCTCTTTTTAAAACATTTTTATTGAAATTATTGCAGTGATATTGGTTAATAGAATAACATAGCTTTCAAGTGTACAGTTCTATCATACATCATGTGTCTGTTGTGATATGTTCTTTACCCAAAGTCAAGTCTCTTTCTGTCTCCATTTAACCCCCCCCTTTGCTCTACTACCCCCTTCACCTGTTCCACCCAGCCCTTTATCAGTCTGTTCTCTGTATCTATGAGTCTAGTTTTATTTTGATTGTTTGTTTGTTTGTTTTGTTCATTAA
>PVKM010008107.1:0-39824 GCA_004027735.1 Carollia perspicillata
AGCTGATAGTCTTATGGGAACTCCTTTGTAGGTAACTGTCTCCTTTTCCCTTGCTGCTTTTAAGATTCTCTCTATATCTTTAATCTTCGGTAATGTAATTATGATGTGCCTTGATGTGTGCTTCCTTGGGTCCAACTTCTTAGGGACTCTCTGAGCTTCCTGGACTTCCTGGAAGTCTATTTCCTTTGCCAGATTGGGAAAGTTCTCCTTCATTATTTGTTCAAACAAGTTTTCAATTTCTTGCTCCTCCTCTTCTCCTTCTGCCACCCCTATGTTTTGGATGTTGGAACATTTAAAGTTGTCCCAGAGGTTCCTAAGCCTCTCTTCATTTTATTGAATTCTTGTTTCTTCATTCTTTGCTGATTGGATGTTTCTTTCTTCCTTCTGGTCCACACCGTTGATTTGAGTCCTGGTTTCCTTCCCTTCACTGTTGATCCCTGCATATTTTTCTCTATCTCACTTTGCAGACCCTTCACTTTTTCCTCTGTTTTGCAACCATACTCAACTATTTCTGTGAGCATCCTGATTACCAGTGTCTAGAATTCTTCATCTGATAGGTTGGCTATCTCTTCATTGCTTAGCCCTATTTTTTGAGCATTGATTTGTTCTTTCATTTGGGCCATATTTCTTTGTCTTGGTGTGCCTGTTACATTGTAAGAGGCGGAGCCTTAGGTATTCACCAGGGCATGTGTTGCTGTGTTGTGGCGTTGTATGTGGGAGAGGGGTCAGGGAGGGAACAATGCTGCTTTCTAGGCTCTTGGCCAGCTTTCAGTCACTTTCCCTGCTACTCACAAGTAAATTGGGCCCTTCTAGTGTTGATTCCTAGGTGGGTGGGGTTGTGTGTGTTCTAGGACCCTGTGGGTCTCTGCAACAAACTCTCCTGTGAGACTGGGAGTTTCTCCCTCTGCTGCAACACCACAGGTTTTTACAGCCAGAGATTTTGAGGCTTTCTTTCCCCATGCTGGAACCCTGGTTTGTGTGGTCTCTCTCTCTCCCCAGTTGTTCCTCCCAGTTTATTTGCACACAAATGTGGGGACTGCCAACTACCACTTCGCCCACTCAGTCTCCTAGCTGCTACCTTGCCACATGTCCTCTCTGCCCCTCCTACCAGTCTGGGTGAATATTTCTTCCTCAACTCCTGTTGGACTTCAAGACATTTAGATTTTCTGGCAGTTCTGGTGGGGTTTTTTTTTTTTGTTTGTTTGTTTGTTTGTTTGTTTTTAAATTTATTGTTATCCTTCTTTTGGTTGTGCAAGGAGGCAAAATGTACCTACCGATGTTGCCATCTTGGTTGGAAGTCAGTGTGCCAGAAGAGTGTTGATAAGAAGGATTAATAATCATGATGTGGATCAAGAAGTGAAATCTTCAGTGTTAGTGGGGATCAGTGGACATGCAGAGCCCACAGTTCTGCCTTGACTCTGGCTCCTAAGTCAGGCTGGGTCCCCGGGAATTCCTTTCTCTGCCACACTTCCCTGTACAATAAGGAAAATGCCAGGCCTCACTGCTCAAGCAGCCTGCGGGCTACATGAACACAGCTTAATGGTGAGTATAGAAAGATAAAAAAAAACTTGGGCTCCTGGCAGTCAGGCAGTCTCAATTTTAGAAGTTTAATTCTAGGATGCTTGGGTTCTGTGGAAGGAAAGTGAGGTAGAGAATAGACTTAAAATAACTGGACTAAATGGAGAGAGAAACAACAAATATTTACTGTGTGCTCTCAATACATGGCACATATCCAGAGCCTCTCTTTTACTCCTTGGGAAGCCTGGAGAGGCAAGTCCTACAGCCGATAGCATGGAGTCTGGAGAGGATAAGTATATTATAGTCCCAGGTATTAAATGGGCTGATCAGAACTCAAAATCAGAGCCTGGACTCTGAGCCACCACCTATCTGAAAAACAGAGTCAAGAAAAGTCTAGGTCACAGGTTGAAAAGACTGAGCAAGAGCTCAGAGTAAGGTAAGGGATCAAAATCTACTGCACATAAATACCAATGTCAGGTGGCTACAGAAAATGAATGAAGACACCTGGGGCTGGCACAGGACCCCAAATCAGGAGCAGGTGCTCATACCAGGGTTCGGAGAGGAAGGGGTGATAGGTGCATGCAGAGATGGACTGCCCACTCTCACATCATCCCTCATCCTAGGCAGAATGGTCTGTCTAGACTGAGACCACCATTGGCATGCAGTCACACATCCAGGGTGAGGAATTTGAAGAATTACAGATTTAAGGAACAGCTTTGCTGGCTGACCCTCAATGCCTCCAATAACTCAGGTATTTGAGAGACACAATTTATGGAAAGCCATTGAAATGGTTCTGGTCTGAACCACATCTGTTTACTTACCTTCAGTGATACATGGCCTTCTCAGTCTATCGACTCTCTCAAAGTATAGCCTCACATAAGATACACTTCATTTCATTATGTGAAAATACAAGGGTTCCTTTCTGAATCTCACTGCAGCAGGGTTGAGGTCTGTTATTACCATCTACAATATGAGTCACTGCCCAACAACAAATCCCAGGGTCTGGCCAAAATCACTACCAGGACAGGGTTATCTGGACCCTCCTACTGAGATGACAGACACTCAAACAGGCATGCTATAAAAGAAAATCCTGCAACAAGAGGGAGATAACATCTTGAACGAATTTACTGCCCATTTTGTTCTCAACCAACACATAGATCCATGTTACATGATGAATATGTGTTCCATCTTCAAGGGTACAATAGTGTTATTCTCAATGTTACCCCAACTTGAGGGCGTGAGTTTCCTTGTATTGTTACCATCCAGGGAAAATGAACTTCTTTACAATTAATAAGCCTATAAGAAATTTCTAGAAATTTTCAAATATTCACCCTTGTGCTAGAGTTGCCTGACCAGCAGACCACTGAAAATACTTGTAGAATTAGTGTTTGTGGGCAAGGTCACCCCTGTGTGGTCCGTCCCATCACAGGCACCACCACTTGCCAGGGGTGCTCCATCAGGCTAAGAAGCAGGAAGCACCAAGGGCAAACACAGTGGGTCTTTCTCTCCTTTGCCCCTGAAGAAGGTCCGGAGGCATCTGAGCTCCTAGTTTTGACCTTTCCTGACAAATGCTATCCATTAAAGTCACACTGCCTGGAATAAAGTACAACCGAGCTTATTACTAACCATTTTACTACAAAAATGTTCTTCATAAAATGAAATTTGTAAGTTTGAAGCAAGCAGATCTGTGAAGTATTTGATAAGGCGAGTTTGTGGTTTGTTTCTTTATTTCTTCACAACACATTCTTCTGCCATTTATGTGTCTGGACTTAATGGTAAACCAAGATACAAAACAATATTTATGTACTGATGAACCCAACTTTATGAGCTAAAAAATTCAATTTTCAAATAGAATGAAAGTAAAAAAATTAATCATTTTAGAAAATTAGATAATAAGGCAAAGATTTAGATTTTTTCCTTATGCAGTGTATCACATATTAAAGATTATGTCTAAACCTTTACCACTAAAAAGAGAAGAGAAATAGGATTTGCAAAGATAGCACTACAGCTCAGGGTGAAGTGATACGCACACACAGATTTGAGTAATATGGATGAATGGACATTAGTATTATATAATTAGCTAAGTTCTCATTGATTATATACCACTTGATGTTACCCAAATTACACCTCAAGGATGAACACAGTATGAAGAGAGGTTTCAAGTATCAGTCACCTTAACTCTGTAAGGGATATTTCATCACCAACAAACCAACACAAATCACTTTGCTATCAGAATACTCACACAGCAAGCCCTTACATGGCACTTACTACCTGACGGTACTAGCTGCTCTTACATGTGTTATTCCTCACAATCACCATAAAGAGTATCAACACCATCACACTGCGGCAGATACGGACACCGAGAAACAGTGAAGTCAAGTAGTTTGCTGCAGTCACGTAGCCAGTGATTGCAGAGCCGGAATTTTTTTTTTTATTGTTGTTCAAGTACAGTTGTCTCCATCTCCCCCTCCACCATGTCCCCCTGCCCTGCCCATCCCACCTCCCACTCTCAAACCTACCCTTTTTTCCCACGTGTCCTTTATACATGTTCCTTGACGACCCTACCCCTATTCTACGCCCCTATTATCCCTCTCTCCCCTCCCCTCTGGTTACTGTCAGTTTGCTCTTTGCTTTAATGTCTCTGGTTATATTTTGCTTGCTCTTTTGTTTTATTGATTAGGTTCCACTTATAGGTGAGATCATATGGTATTTGTCTTTCATGGTTCAAGTGTTATATATGTTCTTAGCCATCAGAGCAGTGGTTCTCTAGTTCAGTCTGCATGGGGATCCCCTGGGAGCTAGCTAACACAGACTGCTAGGCCCACCCCAGAGTTCCTGGGGTGGGACTCAGAAGTCACTTCTAACAGGTTCCCAGTTGACACTGATGCTGCTAGTCTGAGGACCGAACTTTGAGAGCCATTTGACCTACAACATATTCCCTCTCTCTTCTTTTATTTTATTTTTTGTTGTTGAATTTATTGGGGTGACATTGGTTAATAAAATTATATAGGTTTCAGGTGTACAATTCTATAATCTGTGTATTGTGTTGTGTATTGTTTTGTGTGCTCACCACCCCAAGTCAAGGCTCCTTCCATCACCACTTATACTCCTTTACCCTCTTCTACCCCTCCTACCTGCCTTTCCCTCTGGTAATCACCATACTGTTGTCTGTATCTATGAGTTTTCTCCCCTTAATCCCTTCACCTTTTCCACCCATCCCTGCAACCCCTCTCCCCTCTGATAGCTGTCAGTCTGTTCTTTATCTATGAGTCTGTTTCTATTTTGTTAGTTTATTTTGTTCATCAGATTCCACATATGAGTGAAATCATAGGGTCTTTCTCTGACTGGCTTATTTCACTTAGCATAATGCTCTACAGATCCACCCATGCTATTGCAAAAGGTAAGATTTCCTTCCTTGTTAATGGCCAAGTAGTATTCCATTGTGTAGATGTACCATGGCTGTTTTATCCACTCATCTACTGATGGACACTTAAGCTGCTTCCAAATTTTGGCTATTGTAAATAACACTACAGTGAACATACCGGGGCACATATTCTTCCAAATTAGTGTTTTGGGTTTCTTCGGATACATTCCCAGAAGTGGGATAATTGGGTCATAATCCCTCTGTCTTAAATATGGGTGGTATTAACTTCACCTGCTTTTTAGACTTAAGGTTCAAAGCTATCTGCTCTCAAGATGTATTGTTCCTCTACTTAAACAGTGTGAAGCAAGAATTGGTTGCTCCACAAGTAAATGTTGGGTTGTCTTACCCTCAAGGAGTTATCAACTCAGGTTAATAATTGGAATGGCAGGTAAAACCAAGTCCAAAGTAGTATGAGAAGGCTTGCTTCTATGTGTCTAAGACAGAGAGAAAGAGGAAGGTATTATATACATCCCTGGCTATCTAACCTGTTCTCTTTGGCCACATAAACAAAATAATGTTCCCAAATGCCAGGGTGCACTCCAACATGCTGTAGTGACCTGGCACAAATTGAACAAGGGGTTCTGCCACTTTTTACACATGCGTGTAAATCTCACATGTTTTAGTTCTCATCACCAATCCTACATTTCCATGCCCTTGTCCAATATGGGGAAATAAAGCAGCAAAAATACTGTTAATTTGTGATTTTTTTAAAAGATGTTTCACAAAGTAAGTTTAACTGCTACCATGGCCTGCCTTCCACAGAGCTGACCATACTGGTAAGGAGGTGCCTGCACCAAAGCAATCCATTTCTGGGAGCAAAAAATACAGAAGGCATAGTTTCTAGAAATAAAAATCTATCTCCTTTTCTCTTTCATGTTTACCAAGTGGATAAGCAGTTCCCGAATAAGAGTTTCCTCTGCCCACCACACCCTGACTTCTCCTCTCCCTCAAACTTAGCATTCTTTTGAGTGTATGCAATTCTTTATTAAACCTTTGATTCCTCTCTGAAACATTCTTTCCTACTCTGTGCCTTTGCAAATAACAGAATATACATAGGCTGAGGAATAAGCCTATGTATGCAGCCTCTGAGGCAGCTTTTTGAGCCTTTTTAAATTTCAGGTAGATCGTTCTAAGTATAAATAATATGCACTGTACTAGAAAGATAAAACTAACTAGTTATATAACCTGAACTGTGTGTTAGTTGTATTACCTATCCCTTTTTCAGGGGCAAAGGAACAAATACTGAAAAGTTCAATGCTTGCCTGAGGCCCACACTGAGTGTGCCAGAGATTATCAAGTCAGCGGTAAGTTTCAGGAGTCCCCGAGGATCATACCTGTGAAAGCCAGATACGGAAAGAGAAACAGGTGTGGCTGCACTTGGTGATTAAAGGCTTTGATTTTCTTCTACCAAACTACAATAGTGTTCTCCTATCCTTGCTTTCTCAAATTTGCCCTTCTCTTCAAAACAGAAGAGTCTCAGGTATCACCCTTTTATCTCAGTGATGATAAAGTTCACTCTCCAGTTCAGCAGGCAGCCCTGAAAATGCAACAGAATTCATAGAGCAATCAGTCTGTAAAAAATGCTTTTCCAAGGACACTGTCCTCTTAGATCCTGGAACTGGATCACCTACTGGCTTCGCGTCTTGTTTTCAGAACTACACTATTTGGTTAATGAATCAAATATCAATGTTTGTGGGAATTCACTAAAAAGATTTCCAAATAAAAATATGATACTTCAGAGATGTATTCTTCTGGATATAATGTATTAAACTAACACTCCCACTATAAGCAAGTTTTTGTTTAAAAAAAAAACACCTGTTTGAAGTTATCTCACAGCAAAAAAAAAAAAAAAACACAGTCAGTACATGATGATTCAAGATCTCAGAAAGAAGGGAAATGCATTAAGGTAAGCCCTGTATTTGCTGGTGGCTTTTCATCTGAAGGCATTTGTTAATTCCTTGTATGAGGCATAGATCCAAACAGAAAGGAGCAGCAGTCTAGAGACTGGAGCAATGTCACTGGCTGGGGATCACTGGAATTTAAGGTAGCTAGGACTTGAAGGTCTAAGGCCCCAAAGGAAGGGGGCTGCATAGAAGTGAGCTCATAAGAGTGATCTCATAGAAGTTTGGGTTCACTTCCTCCAGGATCTTGGCTCTTCAAGTTCTGACTGCCTTGAACTCCAATATTTTGCCAAATATTAAGCTGCATATGCATGGAGTAAGAAGCTGAGAAAATAAGCAGAAAGAAACTGCTTACAGGATAAAAAGCAAAGCAGACTTTTGGGCAGTCTTATAATGCTGGAGAGTTAAAAATTAGAGTTTAGAGCCCACTAAGGAAGATGGGCTCTGGTAAACATCCTAGATCTTCAGCTGAGACCCCTAAAGGGCTGACCTCTAGCAGAAAGGGAAAACCAGGGAGAGATGAGCCTTAACACATCCTGAAGCCCAGCCTCATCTACAACAAAAAGAACAAGGTAATCTGTTTGCATCTTGTCTATTTTCTGGAAGAAAATAAAATCCAGTCTGGGAGAAGATAACAGTATCTAGAACTATATTTTATAAATCATGTCAAGAACTTAATTTTAAAAATTATCAGACATTCCAGGAAAAAAATGAGGAAAAATCAAGGGAACAAACATATGATGGAAATAGATCTATAGGTGATCCAAATAATAGAGTTATCAGACATGATTTTTTTGTCTAGTCTTATGTAAAGGGGATTATAAATCACAGGTTGGTCCTGTTCCAGGGATGTGAAGTTGGTTTAACATCTGAAAATCTTTAATGTAATATATCACATTGACACTATAGAAGAGAAAAATCATATTATCTCCAAAAATTTAGCAAAATATTTTGATAAAATTTTACACCAATTTCTAATTTTAAAAAACTCTTAGCAAACTAGGAATAGAGAAGAATTTCCTTAATCAAATAAAGAATATTTACAAGAACATTTAGTGGGTTTGGAGGGAGTGGGGAGAGGGGTGGGGAGAAAATATAGACAATTACAATTGAACAAAAAGAAAATATTTTTTTTTAAAAAAGAACATTTAGGGCAGCCACCATCCTCAATGGTAAATTATTAATTCTTCCCTCCATCCCCCATTAGTTTAGAAATATGACAGGGATTTCCAATCTGAGATTAGAAATCTAAGTGGAATTCAGCATTGTACTGGATGTCCAGATAGCGCAACAAAACAAGAAAGAAAAGAAACAAAAAATGTAAGAATTATAAAGGAAGAAATAAAATTGATGTTTATAGATGGTGTGATTATAATATAGAATTTCCAAACTAGTGCACAGAAAAATTATTAGAATTTATATGTGAACTTGCAAGGTTGCTAGATAAAAATAACAATATACAGATTCAATTGTATTTCTAAATATAAGCAATAAACAATTCGACACTGAAATATTTAAAGGCTAATAATACTATTTACAGTATCATAAACTTAAACACCTGAAGTAATTCTAATGAAAATATTAAAGACGCAAAAAACTACAAAATATTATTCAGAGAAATTAAAGAAAGCCTAAATAGATACCATATTCTTGGATTGGAATGCTCAATATTGATAAAAGTCAATTGATCATTCTTCTCAAGTTAATTTCTAGATTTAATGCAATTCCAATCAGAAGCCCGTCAGTTTTCCTTTGTGGAAATTAAAATGTCTATTTTACAATTTATATGGAAATGCAGAGGTCCAAACATAGCCAAGAAAATCTCAAGGAATAGAGTTGGAAAACTTACACACAGACATCAAGACTTCTTTAAAAAGTCAAAGAATTAAGGGTATAGTATTGGTGGAAGAAGAGAAAAATTAACAAATGGGACAAAATAAAGATCCCAGAAACAGACCCATGCATATGTCATCACCTGATTTAGGGCAAAGATGCCACAGAAGTATAATGAAAATGAAAACTATTTTCAATAAACTGTACTGGGTCGATTAGGTTTTTCTATTTTACACAGCTGGTTATAGCTAATCAACTTCAATATCTCACATAGGACTTCAAGCACCTACTACTATAGTTTAGTTCATCCTGCTGCTGAGCTAAGCACTGCCGTGTCCCATTGCCTTGTGGGCATCCCGTCCATGACTCAGCCGTGACCCAGCCAGAACCCACTCCGTTCCTTTTCCTCACTTCCTCTAGTGGTTCCTATCTGTGAGTGGTTCAGAGTATCGTATCAAACTTAATGTTTTGGGGAAATGTGTATTTGCCCTTTGACAGTCATTTTCTCTCATGGGACAATTATATTCTATCTGTAAAATAGGTGAGAGCCGGTGAATTTTGTCTAAAATTTAGTTTAAGCCATAGTTCAGTCTGGGATTTTTTCCTGGGACCCCACGGCATGGCTTTGGGGCTATCCTAGGGAAATCTTTCACTGTTGAAGATCAGCTCTACAGCAGCGTTGCACTGTTTCCTTGACTCACAGATGTATTTCTTCATATCCTAAGGATTCTGAAGTTCGGATAAGACATACAGGCCAGGGCAAATATAGGTTTACAATTGCTCACATGGGAAATAATACAATAATTAATAAATAAGAATATAAGAATAAACTGTGTTTTGCATACTTACAACTGTAAACCTATTTTTCCCTGCCCGTAGTAACCAAACTCAAAAAATATATATATAATTAAAAATAAATAAATCTGCCTGTTTGCAAACAGAAGAGTAAGCTGTGGTACTGCTCATACCAGGAATAATGAACTTTAAATTTGGTAATTATTCCTTATTTTAAATGCATCGTGAGAGAACATGGAAAAGTCATCATACACACAGAAGGTAGACTGTAACTACCAAGCAATGCAACCACCAAAACATATGGAAGAGCACACGGCCTTTCAAAACAAGCAGAATCACGTGGGGTCAATTCACGCACCAAACAGGGCCATTTTTCAGATGCCAAACGTGTTCCGCTGTTAAAATTTCTGTCTGGCTCTCAGGAGATGCTCTTTGACTTCTAAGTATACAAAATCAACTACAACCAGGAAAAGTATGTCTTTAGCCAAATAAGAAATATAGACGGACATGATATTCTTCAAAGACCTCAGAATTGCTCTAGTAACCCAAAGGTGCCATGGAAGTAAAGACCACGAGTACATGTTGTGATAAGCAACATGCTACCATGATACTAACATACATGAAAAGGAAGGTCAAAAGTTACTGAGATAGCCTTTACACGCCAGGTGGGAAGACATACTGTGTATGAGATGCAGGAGAAACCAGTGAAGTAAATGGACAAATATAGTACTGTGAATAAGTACAAATACTTCTGTATAAATTTATTCTAGTCTTTCTTCCCCGACAAACCTCTCCTCTAAAAAAGCTGCTAATAAATCAATGCGTGATCAATAAATCAATGTTTGGTCAATAGATCCACAAAGGTGTTCCATAGGAAGGCCTTGAGAGTCCATGTACCGGGGACTGATAGACACATTTTCACCCCAGGAGACCTGTCTCACTTGCCATCCAGATCAAAGGATCTGTGGGATGTTCCCATCAAGGCTAAGGAGATGGGGATGTGGAGCATGCCAGTAGGAACTGTCCCAATGTCATTGGAATGACTTTGGGGAAGCATAGCAGACAAAAGTTTGGGCAGAATTTGGACTTGGCAAAATTCACCTGTGACACATTTCATTCTCTAATAGGTAATATGCTTGACCTGATCATCTGATGGGATCACAGTTAACTTCTAATGAGGGAATATATGAGAAGGTGTTTTCCAAACTCTAAGTACTTATATAAATGCTAATTTTTTACCAGTGTTATCATAAAAACAGGATTGATAACACCAGAAGTTAACACCAAACTCATCTTAAAGTATACACACCACGCCACAGCATGAAGTATGTTTACAAGTCAAGTGCAAAGGCATCTGTGCTCCTCCAGTTTAACTGTGCACACTGCTGCGGGCTGGTCCTACTCTCCTCAGACCTTTTGAAGACCTAGATTCTATCTCGGGACTTATTCTCAGGTTTTGAATAAAGTATCAAATGTTTCCCTGTTCTTACTCAAAGCACCATCTATGCAAGTAGTCACTTTTTGAACTTACCCAGTCCAATGATTTCTTATGAGTCTGAGGAATATGTTTCTGTAGAGATCACAGCAATGGCCTATCTTCCAAGAATATTTTCTGGCTGTCCCTTTATAACAGGAGGTCCAATGCATAGCTTATTCTGCCTCAGCTCAGTATATGAGGGCATTGAAAAACCTGCCTTTTTTTTCTTTTGCAAGGAGGCCAACTCTTTTGCAACACAAACATGTGTTAAATTAAGTTAATCCATCACATACTACAAATTTCACTGGAACACAGATTAGAGAAATAAGTTTCTTTACAAGACTGGAGAATCGTTTTCGGCCAAGACACCCCAAGACGGTACAGATGGGGAGATCAAACCACCCCCAGGAGTCCTGCAGTTAAATCTGGAGCCTCTGGACGGACATGAGGAGACAGCAGGAGGCCTGGGCTCCTGGCCCACCGATAAGAAAAAAAAAACCTGTTCCTGGCCAACCTGGAACCCTTCAAAAGGGTTCATGAAATTCTCCCAATCCTCCCAGTATGTTCTCTTTCCTGTGCATAAAATTAAACACATCCAATCGCCAAATATCCCCATCCTAGAAGGCAGAGAAATTACAACTCTGCTTTGACAAAGAGCCATCAAAGGTTGGGACAGTTTGAGATTTTGTTTTCCAAGCTCACTGCTGGCCTCGAGGAAGTATGACACCACCGTTTTAAGCACAAGGCAGCTGTTCATTTTTGGCTGAAGTTCAATATAAACCTCACAAATGGTCTGCTAGCTCTCTTTTAAAAAATAATAATTAAAAAAATTTATAGTCACAAACCCCACAATCTAGTGTTTTCATTATAAAGCTTTTCCTGCAGGACAGAGAAAACCATGTATCCTGAACAAAGTTCTGAGCCAAAAGAGTACCAGGAGGTTATTTCCATCAGAAAAAATATAATGGGATGAATATTAGGCAGATTGAAAATCAATGGCTAAATCAGTCCCCCAAAAATCACTGAACACCAATTCTCTCTGAAGTATTGAAAGACGAAAATCTAGCAACAGATAATTTACTTTTCAAAAGAGGTCCTTAATGGTTAAGTCAATGAATCTACTTTTATTAAGGAATGAAAATGAGACATCAGAACACTTCCCATTCAATCTGAAATTTTGCTCTGTTTTAGAGATACCCCAAGGACCATATTTCACTTATAATTTTACTGTTCCAGCAAGAATTCACATAAACATCAATGTGTATGTCTAACACCATGATGTGTCCCCAAAACCTGGCAAGTGTCCCTCCTTCTCTTTCATTTCCCTCCTTAGAGATGTGAATATGCATGAGGGCCACATGTTGACGGTGCTCTCAAAAGTAAAATAAACCTTTCACAGGGCAAGTTGACATTTGTTATTATTCCAGTGTGCATATTTATCACAGACCCACACACGGATTTATAATTTCAGGATAAACGAAAGTCATTCCTAAACCTCTGGACACCCTTGGGAAGTTAATAGACTTCCAAGACCAAAAGCGAGAATGTGGACTTGGTTTATAAAGCCAAACCTGGCAAATCCCTCACCAAGTCTGTACGCGTAGGCTTCCCTCCCTGTCTGTATTTTCTCTCTTTAGCGGTTATCTCCACATCTATCATCTGACTGCCAGGCTGTCATACCACATGGTGAGCTTCCATCTCGTGCCCAGGGCACACGCGCAATGCTAACCTACTGTGTGTCAGGCACTCCACCCTCCCAAAACCACTAAACTGACCTCTAAATAGTACACAGAATTCAGAGTCATTGGCTTGTTTTCCGTATGCTATAGGTTTGCACTAACTGCTGTCATCTTTCATCCTCAGTCCTTCCTCCAAATTTCACTCCATGGACGTTTGCGTTTTTTTGTTTGTGGAGCAAGCCCCATAAACGTATTTCATTGCAGTTCTTTTATGGAATTATTTGGCCTCATTTCAGGAAATAAGAATAATGCAGACATAGAAAAAATATCTATCATTCCCTTGAATTCAAGTGATTAAAAATACATTTGATGCACACACTCATTTACTAAAAGACAAATCATACATATAATATGTATAATATACATATATATAATATGCACAAACACATAGCCTTCTAGTCACTTGAATTAGTGTCATTTGTAAGCATCCTTACGTAATTTTCATTTTAGCCTCACTGACCCATCATTCAAAGTAGGGACTAAACAACAGCGGGAAACATTTTATCCCCAGTAAGTCCTATGTTCTCTGATCACAAAGGATGCTTAGTAAATACAGTCTACTGGCTTGCTTAAGAAAAGAAAACCATTTGGAAAGTCTTCAACTTATTGGCAAAAAATCTTCTTACTGGCTAACCACTTCCATTTAGAACACACCCCTCGTCCTGCTCCTGTGCAAGCCCTGAGCTCCAAATCACCGTCCACAGACACACTCGGGGTCATGTGATGACAGGGTGAGAAACGGGGGCCTGCCCCACCCTTTGGGCGTCTTGAGCCTTCATACCTGTGCTGATGCTCCTGTAAGACTTGATAAATGCTGATAAGAAAAGTTTGGTTTTTAAAACTCCCCACAACACAGTCCTTGTAGATTCGGAATTCTGCAGCCGTCACCGCCTCACCCTCAGGAATCTGGGATAAGTTGAACTTGAACTCTTTGTGGTGTCGCTGGCGAGGGGAGAACTCCTTGTCGTACTCCACTATAAGATTAAACAAGAGAGAGTGACAACTGTTGTTACTTGACTAAGTGCCACAGGCTCACCTCAAAAGAAAGGCTCTCAATTTAATTCATAAGGGGATTACAGGTTACCAATGGTTTATTAGAGGGATTGGGGTGGTGGAAAGAAAATTGGCTCGGCTGTTAAGCAGGCTGGGATTAAAATCCTTTATTTTACCCAGGGATTAAATAAAATGCTTATTTTATTTAATTTAAATACCTTAAATACTCTAGTTTAACTAAGTTGCATGAAAGCAAGTTATTTAAATTCTTTGCTTCGGGTTTCTTGATCTGCAAAAAATGGGAACATTATGACTTCAAAGGGGAGTTGTAAGAATTAAGAAAACGGTGACTAAGAATGTGTCTGGTGACCCTGGCCACTATCCTCTCCCAGCCCCGTTTCCTCCCTGCTGCTTTGCCCCCTCCCCTCAGTTCAGTTCATCTCACCCCATCAGCAGTGGATGTGACCAAGGGTAGCCTTGAGCCCACCTGGCAGGCATCATGCCGGAGGGCAGGGCAATGAACAGTGAATTTTGCCTGGGCCTGAAGCTCCAAGTGCCTTCAAATTGTACCTGCTGCTGGTTAAAAGTGGAAGTTAGTGCTAAAGGGTTGAGAGTGAAGCTTCATAGATAAGTTGCCCTAGCTGAAGTTCACTGCTCACCCCCAACCCCCACTGGTGGGACCTGATGGCCGAAGGACTGGGGTGGGGGTAGCAAAACAGAGGCCCTATAGTGCTGCGAAGCTGCCGGAGTCTCCATTTAGTCTGTGCACAGAACCCAAGTATGAAAATGGAGGCGTGGAAGCAAATCACTAACGGGGCATCCCGCTATTTTCTGATGCTTTTCTTAAAACTACTAATTACCATTTTTCAGTCAGCTATCAGATGTCTATGTGAGGCTGTGTGAGAGACATGATATCAACCTCACATGCTTAACTCATAATCGTTGTAGAGAAAAGAGTGCTTCCCACAATCAACCCTTGACTCTGTTCCTCAGACCTCAGAAATGCTTCTGCCCTGCTGTCCCTGTTAGTTTTTTTCTTAAAAGCAACTGCAGTGAAATCTCATGAGCAAATTAATCCTTTATGGCAAAGTTTTCCCAGGGCTTGTGGATAAAAAAAATCAAATTATATTTGCCATCTCCAACTGCCCATTTTTGTCAACATGTGTTGTTCTTCATAATCGCCAGAGAAAAGCTTTGGGGATTAAGCTTCTTTAAGGAAAAAAAAAAAAAAAAAAGCCAGTAGCTCTTTACAGGAACCTAAGACCTCAATGACATTTGCAGAAGCTAGGGGAAGTTAAGCCATCTATAGGTATGTGGCTTTAAATAAAGAATTTCTGAAATTGCCATGTGACTATGCAACAAATCTTTTAGATTCAAGTTATTTCTCTCAATTTTTTTTTAATTTGGAGGGTTACAAAAGGACAAGTTTTGGCTTATGTAAGAGCTTGAATATAAGTAAAAAAAGATCTAACCAGAAAGTAAACCATGGTTCAGTCCCAACGAGAGAGCAGGTTTTCTAATTAGTGGCTAAGCATGAAAAGCAATATTGTTAGGGAGTTCACCCAAGGCCACCCACACATGATGGTGTATCACTTTTCCCTAAAACTGATCTGCCTTTTAAGTTGGATATGTTATCATCGGTGTTTAAAAGTGAATCAAATCTGATTTCCCAAAGAGACTTTCTACAAAATAATCACAAAGCTTTCCTATAGGGCCTTTTGGGTGCTTAAATTTTAATATCACTAGATGAAAATATATTCTTAAGATTTGCTTGAGAGAATCCCTAAGAACTCCTCAAAGAAGCCTTTCAATTGCTCTTAACAATTAGAAAGAAAAAATATAAACGTGAAGCAAGCTATAAGATAGTAACAAGATATTTCAGTTAAAAGGAACAGAGATGTCTATAAATGAGAAATGTGATAATTAGTCTTTGGAGAGGTGGCCCAACCCCAATGACCCATACCTTCCTGTATCCACACCCCTGTGTGGTCTCCCTCCTCTGGGATGGTTCTGGGCTGGCCCTGTGACCTTATTTGGGCCAACAAAATGCAGCAACAGTGATGCGGAGCGGCTTTCTAGGCTAGATCCTAAGTTTTAAACTTCCTTCCACTTACGTTTCTTGGAATGCTTACATGGGGAAAGATGTCTACCATCTTTAGAGTAGTTGGACTAAGAAGTCCGACTGTGCGGAGCTGCCATGCTGTGAGGAACCTCCACGCTGTGAGGAAGCCCAAGCTAATGGTGTGGGGAGGCTGCGGGGTGCACGGAGAGGCACAGGGACGGAGAGGAAGGAGGGAGGAAGAGTCCCGTCAGTCCCCAGCCATCTCAGCTGAGGCACCAGACGTGTTACACAGATGCCATTTTAGGCGTCCAACCCAGTGGAACATTCGAATGACTCATGCCCCAGCCACCTCTCGCTACAATTGCACGAGATGCCTAGTGAGAGACCTGCCCAGTTGAACTGTCCTTTCATAAGACTGTGAGAAATAATAATACTTTATTGTTTCAAGTTATTTCGTTTTGGGTGACTTGTTATATATTAATAGGCGACTAACACAAGAAGAAGAGGGAGAACAGGAGAGAATAACAGAGGGAGATGAAGAGGAAAGGGAAGTTTGACCTTGCTAGGGAGGGGGGAAATGGCATGAAATTCTTAAGGGTTGAGTATTTTGAAACACTGGGAGGCAAAACGTATGGATAAGAAAGAATCCTGGCAAATGCTCACAGACACATGTGAAGAGAGAGATAAAGAATCTAGAAATGATAAGAAAGATTAATTCAAAGCCTTCATTTTATTACAATGTGAATTAGTACCCATTGCCTTATATGTGTGTTTTCTCATTTCTCCTCTGCCCTGACAACATTATCTTGAAGTACTCTGAACTTTCTTCTGCTTTCTCTTTATCCTCCTCTGAGGAATCTCATGTGTTGCTGATTGCTACCCACTTGCTTTTAAGTTCTTTTACCAAAATCCTTTACTCTGCTGTCTTCTGGTGCCTCTACACGCCTCACGCCTTCTTGCTGGAAGCTAAACCACCTTTTTCACTGTCCCCATGACACAGCTGTTCCCATGACACCACAGCCACCAGTCACTGGAGTTTGCGTGGAACTCCTTTCTTCCCCAATCTTTTCCTCCAATTGAATTTACACAATGTGTTTTGCTAATGTCCCATTAACAAAAAATAAGCACAATTAGGTCACTGCCTACACATGCACTTGGAGACCACGATGGTGAAACAGTAATATTTCCAATGAGCTTAGCATTCCCCGTTCAAGCTGTGCAATTCTCCTTAAATTTCAGAGAGTTCAAGTATGCCAGAGGGTTGAGTTCTGAATTCAGCACTCAGCATGTATTTTGCAGCCCCTAGCACTGGGCTTTTCAAGTGATGCCACGTGTAGTAGACAATTAAGTGTGTTGATGAAGTGTCAAACTGCCAAACCGGTTTTGGATTCCAGCTCCCTTGCTTCCTATTTATATGATGCTGAACAAGATATCGATCAAATTTCCAGTTATCAGTTAAATGGGAATAATAATGTTTCTGGAGATTAAATACAACAATCTACACAAAATACTCAGTGGTTGAGTAAGTGCTCCATAAATGTCCATTGTAGTTATCATTAGCTGATACTTGAAAATCTGGCTCCTCTGAGCTTAGAGTATGTCAATACGGAGTAATTCAAATGTATTCATGAGTCTGTAGATAGGGCTGACTAATACTTCTGCTAAATTAGCTCTTTAAGTTAGAGATACATTCTGTGAGAAGGGCAGCAAATGAAATCACCACTTTGAGTATAATCAGCCTTGGTATTGGCTACCAGATACAGTGCTGGGTTCTCTGAGGCAATAATTCCTACAATTTTTCATTTCAAGGACTAGTGAAAATATTTGTTAATGGTAATGACCTTGCGCAAGGTCATCTACTTTTTCTGTTTGCCATTTGTAAGTACAATAAAACAAGACAACAAACTGTGCTCTTTTAACTCTATGATTTGATTTCTAAAGGTCTTTCTAACACCAAATAAAAAAGGAAGGTCATAATTAAAGAATACATACAATCCTTGAAATTGAGTAAATTTAGTTTTATAAAACCTTCTTTATTCTTTTTCATTTTTTTCCCCCAGACTATAGCATTTGAAATTTCAGACCAGGTCCACACCTTTAGCCAACATGTACAGCCACAATACTAAGGAATAAAAGCTACTGGTTTAAGATTTAAAATGTAAATTATATAATATGTACAAAAGAATATATGTAATTTATGAAGGTGACAAAGCACCAAGAAAACCAGCACCCAACTTAACAACTGGAACACGATCAGTACCGTGGTGGTCCTCTCTGATACCAGCCCCCCGCCCAGCCCACATGGCACCTAGCACCAGGACTAGTGTCTAACATTCCCTTGCCTTATATGCACATTTTCTTATTTCTCCTCTACCCTTTACTATATATGCGTGTATCTCTAAATCATAGAGTGTTTTGTCCTTCTTTCTTCCCTTAAAGTCGATGTTCAGATGATGGAAGTTTTATGTGGAGACTACAGGCGCGGTCACAGCTAAGGTTGAAGACAGCGCAGGCAGACAACCGCACCGCCTGTCGACTGGTGGGGAGCTGAGCTTCTATGGTAAAACACGGCCACTCTGCAGGCAGTGGGTGGCTAGGAAGTCTTCTCCTTCAGCTCTGCCTCGTACAGCTCTATGAGAAACATGGGCATTTTCTCAACAAGTGCTGGCAAGGAGGTGAAAAAAGTGTATTGTTGATGGGAATGAAAAATGGTGCAGCTGCCGTGGAAAACAGTGTGGCGAGTCTTCAAAAAATTAAACACAGAATTATCATGTGATTCAGCAATTCCCCTTCTGGGTATTAGCCCCCAAAAAGTAAAAGTAGGGACTCAAACAGATATTTTACATCCACGTTTATAGTGGTAGTATTTACAAAACCAAAAGGTGGAGGTAACCCAAGCATCCATTGGCAGATGAATGGACAAATACCATGTGGCATATACACACCATGGGATAAGATCCAGACTTAAAAAGGAAGGCAATCCTGACACATGCTACAACATGGATGTACCTTGAAGACATTATGCTGAGTGACATAAGCCACAGAGACAGAATGTAGAACGGTGATTATCAGGGGCTGGAGGGAGGAAATGGGGAGTACTTGTTTAATGAGCACAGAGTTTCAGCTTGGGGAGGTGGAAAACATTCTGGAGATGGAGAGTAGTGACGGTTTCACAACAATGCGAATACGCATGATGCTATAGAAGGTACACACTTAAAAACCGTTAAGGTGGTAAATTTTGTTATGCATATTTTGCCACAATAAAACACTAATTAAAAATGCACATTTTATTACACGATCACAATGCATGATCATACTTAAGTCAACACAATTCTTCACTGTCTCTACTACTCAAAATAATCAAATTTAAAAGATTAAATAATAGAAAAGAAAGAGACACATTGCAAATTGTTGAATCTCATGAGAAAGCTTAACTGACTGCTCCTTGAGTGTCTCACTGAGTTCAGGATGCTATAACAAAAACACCACAGACTGGGTGCCTTAAACAACGAACATTTATTTCTCACAGTTCTGGAGGCCAGAAGTCCTGTGAGGTCAGGGCGCCAGCATGGTCAAGTTCTCATGGAGGGCCCTCTTCCTTGTTACATCCTTACACAGCCTTCCTTGGAGCATGAGAGGAAGACGAGCGCTAGTCCACAGGTGGCACACACAAGGCCCGCGGGCCAGATCCAGCCCTACACCTTGTGGTATCTGGCCCGGCATCTTGTTCCTGCCCTGCGGTAGCACCAAGCTCCTTGCCCCTGGTTAAGGACTAGTTACATTATACCATCCTAAAATTACATTTGGCCCTTTGAAGGCAACTGCAAGGCTGATGTGGCGTCCAGTGAAAATGAGTTTGACACCCCTGCTCTAGTCTCTTTCTCTTCCTATAAGGACACTGATTCCATCGTGGGTTCCACCCTTACTTTGTCATCTAGACCTAATCACCTCCCAAAGACCCGCCTCCTAATACTATCTCACTGGGGATTAAAGTTCCAACACTATGACTTTGGGGAGACACAAACACACAGTCCACAACATTGACCTTAAGGCGTCACATCATTTGTTCTGCTTGCTACCTTCTGAATTTGTGGTTTGGCATTTTTCTGTTTGTGTCTATAAGTGTCACTGGTGATGGTCTCATCTCATACAGTGCTATATGGTTTTAAGTTATATTTGCTTTTGGAATAAGTTCCTTTGGTGAATATTTTTAATTACTCATTCATTTTCCTTTCATTTTCCTTTAAACATATAAAGATATTCAAGTTATCTAGTTCTTTTTAAGTCAGTGTGCTTTTTCTAGAGGTTTATCAATTTGGATTACATTTTTTGAATTAATCACCATAAGTTTTTCAGAGTATTGCATTTTAAAATATTTGCTCTACCTATGATTCTTTATTCTAGTACTGTTTATTTGTGAATTCCTTTTCTTTTGATTCATCTTAGTGGAGGTCATCTTCTTCTTTTTCCTCACTACAGCTTAATTTGGTTGCAATATAGATATTTTAAGGGGCATATTCTGAATATCATCCCCAAAAGTCTGCATTATTTCAGTTAAAGTTGTTTAGAGAAAAATAAAGATACCATCTATTTCAACTGCAAATATAAAAGAGAAAAGAAAAAGAAGAGAGGGAAGAAAATAATAGAATAATCTCTAATACATTTAAGAGTGGTCACATATTTATTATTTACTACCTGGAGTTACTTGATAGTTAATTCAAATTCTACATTTTCCAAATGCTTCTTCGTGCTTTTACTTATACATCAAAGTTGAAAAACTTGAAACTTTTTAAATTGCCATTTCTTGACTCCTGTAAACAAGTTTTCATGCTGTGGCACGAGTTTATTTAATTTGAGGCAACAAGGACAGTTCTGGCTCATTTTTCAAGGGCTTGGACAATGGCAGCCTACTGATTTCTATGTTGCAAGTGTACAACCTTAAATAGTAATATAGGTACTGAGCTCAACTGTCCACCTCACTTTTTAACCATGGTGAGATGACAGACTTTACCCTCTAGCATTCACCAAATATTTTAAATTATTTGTATTAATGTTCTATGAGAATCACAAATATCAAGAAGAATCTACTTTCCTGGTTGCCATGCTCCAAGTGACTTTTTCCCCCTAAATTTTACTTTTCATTTAAAATAATTACAGACCCAGAAGTAGTTGCAAAAATAGCATGATGGATTTAAAAAAACAAAACAAAACAGAGAGACCATGTAACATCTTACCTAACTGAAGAATAGCAAAACCAGGAAATTGACATTGGCATTATACTTTAAATACATTTTTGAAAAGATTTTACTTATTTTTAGAGAAGGGGAAGGAAGGCAGAAAAAGAGGGAGAGAAGCATCAATGTGAGAGAGAAACGTCAATCTGCCGCCCCTCACACGCGCCCTGAACCCACAACCCGGGCACGTGTCCTAGTCACCGGCGACACTCCTGCTCTGTGGGGCGACGCCCAACCACACTGGTCAGGCTGGCATTACACTTTAGACTGCACACTGTACCATGCTTTCACCGCTTTTTACATGCCTTTATGACATGCGTGTATATAATTCTATGACACTTTATAACGTGTATTGCTTCCTATAACCACCACCCAACCCAGATACAGAACTATTCTGTCACTACAAAAAAAGTACTCCTTGGGCCTATCCTTTTATTCCAAATGGTTTTTAAGACTAGCCCTAGTACATAAGTTATAAAGAGCTTACATGCCAACAACACATGCCTACATATTATCATTTTTAATAAGGGTTAATCAAGTCCTTTTAAAAAAACTTCTAAAAACTCATTTTAGAACCACTTTCACACCCAAATGCAGGTATTAACATCACTGAGGCTGGGAAGAAGCTCGGTGGCTTCTTACAATGGAAATAAGTCAATAGACCTCAGCCAGCATGAGAGAATATGATTAGGTACTTAAATCAATAAATGTGTCGCTTTTCTTTTTTTTAATTATTTTTTTATTGTTGACACTATTCCAGATATCCCCCATGCCCCCTCCCCCACTTTACCAACCCCCAACCTGGCCCCTGCACTTCCCTCTGGCCTTCACCACATTGCCGTCCATGTCCATGGGCTATGTTTATAAACATACATGTTCTATGACTGATCTCTTCCAGTCCCACCACCCTCCCACTTCCCTCTGAGATCTGTCAGGCTGTTCCATGGATCCATGCCTCTGGTTCTATTTTGCTTGTCAGTTTATTTTGTTCATTAGATTCCACATATGAGTGAGCCAGGTAGTTTAGCAATAAGGATAAAGTACCTTCTTCAAGCCTTATAACCAAAAGTTACTTTATTATTTTTAGTAGTTTATTTTTACTGCATTTTTTTTGCACTACCATTTATCCCCTTAATACCCTCTTCCACCTCCACCTCCCTCCTCCCCCACGGCAGTCAACACACTGTTGTCCATGTTCGTGAGTCTTTTTTTTTTGCTCAATCCCTCCACCCTTCAAGCACCAGCCCTGAGAGCAGTCAGCTTGCTCTCTGTGAGTCTGTCTCTATTTTGCTTGTAGCTCAGTTTGTTCATGAGATTCCACATGCGAGTGAAATCATATGGTATTTGTTTTTCTCTGACTGGCTTATTTTACTTAGCATAATGTTCTCCAGGTCCATCCATGCTAACACAAAGGGTAAACTTTTCTTTTTTATCATCACATAGTATTCCATTCTATAAGTATCCTATAGCTATTTTATACACTCATCTACTGAAGAATACCGGCGCTGCTTCTGAATCTTGATTATTGTAATGCTGCAGTGAACTTAGGGTGTTTATATTCTTTCAAATCAGTGTTTTGGGCTCCTTTGGAGATAGTCCCAGAAGTGGGATCACTGGGTCATAAGGCAGTTCCATTTTTAATTTTTTGAGGTATCTCCATACCGCTTTCCACAGTGGCTGCACCGATCTGCATTCCCACCAACAGTGCAGAAGCGTTCCCTTTTCTCCACATCCTCGGTAGCTCTTGTTGTTTGTTGATTTATTGAAGATAGCCACTATGACAGGTGTGAAATGATATCTCATTGTGGTTTTAATTTGCATCTCTAATGATTAGTGACATTGAACATCTTTTCATGTCTATTGGCTGTTTGTACGTCCTCTTTGGAAACGTCTATTCAGGTCCTTTGCTTGTTTTTCAATTGGATTATTTGATTTTTTGGTGTTGAGTTTAGTAAGTTCTGTATAAACTTTGGATATTAACCCCTTATCAAATATATTGGCAAATATGTTCTCCCATTCAGTGAGCTGTTTTTCAATTTTGTTGGTGGACTCCTTTGCTGTGCAAAAAATTTTTAGTTTGATGTAGTCCCATTTGTTTATTTTTTCCTTCATTTCCCTTGCCTGAGAAGATATACCAGAAAAAAATATTGCTATAAGAAATGTTCAAGATTTTACTGCCTATGCTTACTTCTGGGATTTTTATGGTTTTGAATCTAACATTTAAGTCTTTAATACCTTTTGAATTTATTCTCGTGTGTGGTGTAAGAAGGTGGTCTAGTTTCATTTTTCTGTACATATCTGTCCAATTTTCCCAACACCATTTACTGGATAAACTTTCTTTAGCCCACTGTATGTGCTTGCTTCCTCTGTCAAATATTTTAATTGACTACAAAGGCATGGATTTATTTCTGGGCTCTCTGTTCTGTTCCATTGATCTATGGGGGTTTTTTTTATAGCAGTACCAGGCTGTTTTGATCACTATGGCCTTATAGTATAGTTTGATATTAAGTAGCACGATTCCTCCAGTTTTGTTCTTTCTCAAGATCACTGTTGCTATTCAGGATCTTTTTTTAAAAAGTTATTTTAAATGATCATTTACCATACATGTTTTCATTGGCTTTAATATGTCCCTTTCAATTAGTCTTTGGTTATGGACAGCACAGGTGCAGTTTCAAAAATTTCAAAAATTTGATGTTCATGACTTCTGCCCTCTCGTGGCTAGGGAGACCTCATACTGTGCTCCAGCTTCAGCACTCAAGGTGGGAAAATTGTTCTATGTGGGGAAGCCAGAGCCACGATCGCCGAGGCCGTGGTGATGGTCGATCAAAGTTCCTGGACCCCTCATCAGAATGCCGTGGTGGAGCGAAGATTGTTCTCCCACATGTGAGTTTATTTATTTGGAATTTATTCAAGGAATACAAATAAATCTCATGTACACTTAACAACAAATAAATAAATAAATAAATATGCATAATGAGGAAAAACAAACTGAAAAACTGCAGCCCTGGTAGAGTTCCATTAACACCAAATAACTACATGTGTGCCTATTTATAAGGCCTGTTATAATGAAGCAATCGGACCACATATAGTAAAAACCAATTTATACAACATGCATTTTTTCATAATTAAGAAAAAGTTTATCATCTTCAGTCAAAACTCAAAGATAGGGTGGCTCAAAGAGAAAACTAAAGACCCTCCCACTCTTGTTCCAACTGTGAGCAATAATGGGCAGATGGTTCTCACTGACTGAGAGACTAAATGTCGGTCTAGATTCATTACATCAGATAACCATCTCTTGTGAGACGACCTTGTTTCCTGTGTTGCTTTCACCACGCCCCTGTCCTTGGTGTGCTGGAGATCACTGCAATATACCCAACTGTGTGTTTCTTTTTGTTCAGTCTGCTCAGATCACACCGTACTTCACGAACCTATGGATTCCTATCTCTCATCGGTTCTGTAAAATTCTCAGTTATGAGCTCCTCAGTTAGGGCCTCTTCTCCATTCTCTTTAGTGTCTCCTTTAAGGATGACAATTAGGTGTGTATTAGACTTTTCCATTCTAATTTCCACATCTCTTAACTGCTTTTTAAAAAAGATTCCATTCATTTATTTTCAGAGAGAGAGGGGAAGACAGAGAGAAAGAGAGGGAGAGAAACATCAGTGTATGGTTGCCTCTTGCATGCCTCCTACTGGGGACCCAGCCCACAACCCAGGCATGTGCCCTGACTGGGAATCGAACCAGCGACCCTTCGGTTCGCAGGCCTGTGCTCAATCCACTGAACCATACCAGCCAGGGCTGCTTTTTTTTTTTTAATCCTTGATCTCCTTGTCTCTTGGCTGGAAAATTTCTTTCGGTGTTTCAACAAGTTCACCAATTCCCTCTTCAGCCAAGTGAATGTACGTAGATTTAAAGAGCCACCTATTAGCCTGTCATTTTAGTGACTTTTTGAAACCGCTAACTGCTCTATTTGTTGTTGCTGTGTAGTCTGCTCAGTCACTTTCGATGGTCTGTCGTCCTACATTACTGTAATACGTTATACTATTCTTTATTCTGTGTTTATTTCCTGTATAGTTGTCTTCCATTTTCTCTCCAGCTTGGTGTCTGTTTCCTAATATGTGACATCCTTGGGGAACTCAATCTGTGTTGCCATCCTATCTCTCTGATGACTTTCATTTTGGTGATTTATTTCCTTACGGGTTTAGAGACTTTTTAGGTAATTTGTGATTGAAAATAACCTTGGATGTTTAAACTGGTGTTGCTTTTTTCAGCCCACCAAAATTGTACATTTGCTTTTGTGAGGAACACTACCAACCTGGAGCCGCCTCTCTCTCTCTGAGGGCCCTGGCTTCAGCCGGGAACCTCTGGAGCCGCTCCCGCACACTCCTGGACCCCGAGCTTGTCTCATGGTCTGCAGCAGCATTGGTATTTGCACTCACAGAAAGCTGGCTTCATGTTCGTTTGCTCACAGCAACACACTCCGGCAAGTGCTCAAAGATGTCTCTGAGTCCCTGACATTCATGCTGTAGACATATTTGCTCTTGTTTATCCTGGATCTAGTCATATGCTAGCAGGAGGGCCTTACAGATTATCTAGTATACAATCCTAGAATTTGAAGACTTCATTGTATCTTGTCTGTTTAGAAAATAACATTTGGGGCACATTCCTCTCAACTCTTAAAGATATAATAAAACCTGCCTGATGATGGAAGAGTTTACAAACATTTTCAAACACATTATCTCATCTGTTTCTGAGAATGGACCCAAAAGATAGGCAAAGCAAATAGCATCGCTATCATATCAATAGGAATCTGAGGCCAAAAGCAGTTAAGGGGCTTCTCTGTGCCACTCACTTTTATGATTTCAACTATTATTTTTATGCGTCAGCCTTTCCCAACTCCATCTTCAGTTCATTGCTCTCCCTTAAAGGATGTGTTTCTCTTATTGCTGGGTATACATCTTCCTCCACATGCTGCTGTGTTCCTGAAGCCAACATGCACAAAATCAGACTTGCCGCCTCCCCCTTAACTAACTTGTCCCTGTGGCCATATCTCTGTCCATCTGGTCACTGCAAACTGGAAAATTAGCTACCAACTCCTGTTGATTTTACCTTCTAGAACTGCACTGCCCAACACAACAGCCAGTAGCCTATTTCAATGATTTGAATGTAAATCGATTAAATACCAAAAATTCAGTTCCTCAGTCAACACTAACCACATTACAAGTATTCGGTAGCCCTGTTTGACTGGTCGGTTACTATACATTCATATAGATACATCAACTGTAAACTTCCATCATTAGAGAAAGTTCTGTTGTGTAGCACTGTTCTCAAAATGTCCCTAGCCCGCCCGGTCCTGCACCTCCACGATCACTGTCCTGTGCAGAGCCTTGTCCTGCTGCCTCCCGTTTTGCCTCTCATCCTCCCCTTCTTCATAGAGCAGTTAGCAGCACAGTCACAAACCTGATCTTAGAACCTGCCTGAGTAGAGCCTTCGATCTGTTTCCCAGTCACCGTCCAGCCTCATCGCTTACCTTTGTGGCCTTGCATGATACTCTTGGTAGACATTAAACTGCTGTTTTTCCAACCACATTTCCCAGGACTTCATGCTTTTGTCTTACTTATATTGTCTCCTAAACTTTAAATGACATTTCCCTCCCTCCCCCACAAGACAGAGGCTTCCTACCAACCCAGATTTTGCAGCAGCAGTACTACTGGCCCAGGATACCAATTTGCACATGGCTTTGCACTTTGAGTTCAGGATGCAAAGTCCAAGCATGTTAAATTTCAAAAGCAAAGGAAAGGAATTAATCCACTGAAATTACTTCAATTATACGCAAGCCATTTCACAAGGTCATCATGCTCAAGAAAGATGGAATGGATTTTTAAATCACATCCTTAATTTAGAGAAACAGCCCTCTGACTCCTTCTCTTTTATTTTTTTAAGGCGAGGTAAAATTTACATGTTAAAATTAACTGTTTCAAAGTGAACCATTTAGTGGCATTTAGCACATACACAATATTGTAAAAGCACCACCTCTACCTGGTCGTGAAATATTTCCATCCGCCCAGCAGAAAACCCCACACTCGTCAAGCAGTAGCTCCCCATCCTCCCCTCCCCCCAGGTCCTACGAACCACCGATCTACGTCCTGTCTCTGTGGATTTGTGCACTGTGGACACTTCATATAAGTGGAATCATGGAACCCTCTGCAACTGCCTTCTTTTTCTTGGCATAATGTTTTCAAGGTTCATCAACACTGTTGGCGTGTAGTAGCACATTTTTATGGCTGTATGATATTCCATTTTATGTACCTATTACATTCTTTTAATCCACTCATCCACTGGCAGACATTTAGATTGTTTCTGCCTTTTGGGTATTGTGAATAGTGTTTCTAGCAACATGCATGGATATGTATTCAGATGCCTGTTTTCAACTTGTTTGTGCATAGAAGGTGGGGCAAAAGTAGGTTTACAGTTGTTTGTATGGAAAATAATGCAATAATTAATGAATAATAATACAAGAATAAAACTTCACATGCAACTGTAAACTTACTTTGGGCATACCCTGTATATCTCTTTCATTCTCCTTTGTTCTTTTTTCTCTCTCCTCAGCCATTGATTCCCCAGTTGATGTGGGAGGGGCTGATAATTACCCATCAGAGTTTAACCACAGCCTATCCTACACACAAGGGCAAATAGCTGAGCCCCTCCCTCAGGGCCAGGCTATGCAAGACATCTGAGCAGAAAGAGGCTGGAGAATGAATGAGTGTAGAGCGAACGTGCCCAGGACAGTCTCTGGCACAGAGTAGGTTTGCAATAAACATCTGCTGAGTCTCATTATAAACAAGGCTAACCCAGAGGAGCTGCACAAGAGACCACTAGAAGGAGAAACAGACAGAGGCTGTAGACCAAAAGTCAGAAGAAAAGGACACCTCAGAGAATGGAAATCAGTGAGAGATAGCTTCTTACCAGAAGAAATCCTGAGAACATTGAAGAGAGAGGAACCCTAATCAAACGGTTATTGCTTCCTTTTCTGAAAGTCAGGAGTCTGTTATGCAGGAAAGAACACAGGACCCGTAGGCTGGAGACGCGAGGCCATGCTGCAGTAACGTCTCTCTTCCGCCCTGTCACCTTACTCAGCTGTTTTCAGTTTCTTAAGCATCTGCAGGGTGGCCATACAATATGGACACAAATGTAATATTATTTCATCATGTAGGAGGATGCAATGTCAATAACCCATTTGTTGTGAGTTATTTTGCCTGTGTTTACTGATTTGATGACCACGCTCTACAAATATGTGGGGTGGGAGCATGTACCTACAGGCTAGCGTGAGAGGCACACAAGACCCCGTGCACCCAAATGTTCTGTGACCACCCCGCAGGGCGACTAAGTTCCAGGAGATGCATTCTTTAACTAAGAGCACTACTTATCAAGATCATGTCCAGCAGGGTTTTCCTTAACATACACCCTTACCTGGCCAGTAAATTCTACTGCTCCCACAAAACTTCTGCAGAGACACAGAAAGAGTGAGAGCAAAAGCACGAAAAAAAATCCACAAAATGAAAAATCAGTCCTTAAATAATTGAGAATTGAACTATGTTAGGCAACAGTTTCTCGCATTGGGTGGCAGCTTAAATTTAAAAACACTAAATCCTGCCTTTCTCCACAGTGGACTTTTGACCATGACAATGGAGCTATTTGGTTTAACGAAACATTCAAGTTTTAAAAGTGAAAAGTAACTGACAGGCCAGTTCCTTGCTTCAGTTCCCAGGGTTACCAGGGTTTCATATTCCTATCGAGTTACACTGCATCAGATGACCTGTTATTATTCACGGCACCGAGGCAAACGTGCCAAGCATGGGGACGTGGGGAGGGTTCTTTCTCATGATCCCTTCCAACCTTCCCTCCACGTGACTGGTCCAGGGTGGCCTGACCGCAGGGAGTGGGGACCAGCACACACCCACACTCAGGGACGTGTACACATGGCCCTCCCCTCCGTCTCAACAACACTCCGGTGGCCACAGAACAAGCAAACACAGGCGTGCTGCTGCTGGTGTCCGGAACCGCCCTCACATGTGCACCCTACCAGGGCAGGAAATTCATCCTGCTCCCTTGTGTGTCACGAGGGCCTAAAACAGTACCTGCCACACAGTAGCAGAGCACTGTACTTGTTCGCTAAACGAGTGAATGATGGAGCCACACATTTCAAGCTGTGACTGGCTGGCCTAGCATCAACAAGGGACATTTTCACCTCTGTTGGTCGAACAAAGACCTGCAGTGCTGACCCAGGATGTGATCCTGACTGTGGAGGTGGGGGCGGGACACGAGCTCGTGCCCAGGAGTCTAAACAGGAGAGTGGGAAAACACCACCATGAGGGGCGAGACCGTCTCGCGACACAGCTGTGTGCCCTGAACACACAGACACAGAAGAGGGCCAGTCCTTTCCTTTAACAGGCAACACTGGGGTCACCATGTCCTTGCACAACCACAACATGCTTCTCTCAGGACTGTTCTTCGAGAATATCTTTCCTTTTCTGGTGCAACAGCCCTTGCGGTCTCTTCTGAGCAAAGGCTACACTAGGAGGAGGTATGTGTAGACCCGTCTGATTCGAAGTCTTTACACGCAGTGCTTCCTAAGTTAAACAACAACAACACTCATCAAAATTAAGCATGTGAATGTATAGACTGAAACATAGAAAAGAATAGCAACCAATACCAAACCCTAACAAGAAACTTAAAAGAATGGGAAACACACTGCCTTATCATTCATTCCCTTCTCCCTGTCCCAAAAATCGAACAAACAAACAAACAAACCATCTAACATCTGAGTTCATGGAATAAGCTTATGTCAACAAGGTGATTCCCTAGGCAGTTTATTCGGAAGACTAAACTGGACTCCAGTCTATCGAGGCGCTCTGGGGCACCTGTACTCCTGGAGGACGACGATGATGGATTACATAAACCGGGAAAGACAGAAATAAGCTGGGAAACACCCAAGGGTGACAGACTCGTGGTATGTACTTACTTGTATTTTTCATTTGGTTCTGACTTACTAATTAACAAATGCAGCAAGAAAAACACATCCGTGTTGAGCTGGAACCGTGCGCTCTCACACCTCATCTCCACTTGCTGGAGCCTTCGGTGGAATAATAATCTTGGGTTTGTTGCTCTGCAGCAATTTCCTTGTCAAACATGGCCTTGTCATTTCACTGCGGGATTGAGTTCGGGAAAAACCAGGCTGGAGAAGAAAATTCTTACCTAAGCCTATGTTTGAGGGAAGGAAGGGAGAGACAAAGGAGCAACAGGGTGACCAGCCAGAGGTTTCTCAGTTACACCCTCTCGCTCTTCTAATTCAAAACATTAGACTTATTATTGGTGTAGCACCAGAGAGTACATTCCTCGCTCCAGTGATTCACTTCACTTTCCTGAGAACACAATGAAAAGAGTATCTCAGTGTAAGGTTACTGATTTGTCTCCAGATTAAGTCCAAGCTAAACTGCTCGCATTTTGTGTTCCCTGAAGCGCAGCAGGTCCACACGGTGGGTAAGTCCACAGGGTGGGTGGCTCTCCCTGCCAAGTCACAAGATCTTGGTTCTTTCAGAATCTGAAATCACACATTGATGAGACCAGCAAATAGGCTTGGCAAAAATGGGCTTGGGAAAGAAGCAAGGAGAGCTGTGAACTTGATGGGAAATCACCAAGGACATTGGCCCTGGCTTTTGAGATTGACACAGGGCCGTGATTCATTGGGACCAATATTTCAGCCTCGGGAAAGCACTGAAATTAACACAGGTCATGTTTCACAGAACAAGAAAAGACAGGTGGGAGGAAAGTGAAAAGAGGCTGCCTGGGGGTCCCAGGGAACACCCCACAACAAGGCAGGAAGCACAGTATTAACAAAGGAACGGACCATGAGCCTCAGGGAGACACATCCAGTTCCCCCTTAATGGGCACTTGTCCTGTCTCTCACTGTACTCTCAACAGGTGGCTGTGTGGCCCGGGCATATCTGGTACAATCATAGACCATATCTTGGTCATCCACATCAGGCCTTGACTTTTCTCTTCCTGTCTGGTATTGGCAATAATCAGACAAAGCAAGTCAAAACGAGAGTAGAAATGAGAAAAATCAGGGGCAATTATTCAAACAACCGTTGATCATTAGCACCTTCCCCACAAAACCTTCCACAAAAGCCAATTAGCCATCAGTGCAGTTAATGGTCTGAATTTGAATCCTTTTTATAGCCTTCAATGCCCAGAAGTTGGTAATTCGGAGCCCAGTGAGAAATAAACCATGAATACAATAACGAGCCCTCAGGTGTTTCAAACCCAGGCTGACAAAAGGCATTTCCACAGGCCCCTCCAGGTGTTGGGGTCATTCCAGCCTCCTGAATTCTGCTGCATCCTGAAGATCAGAAAGCCACTCCCGAGACAAATACATCAAAGGAGAGTACGGAGAACAAGTGAAAGTGAAGGTGAAAGCAACCACAGAAAGGACTTCACGTGGCTGGAAGTGACCTGCTACTTAAGAGAAAAAGAAGCTGCTGCCTTAGAGCCCTTTTGAACCAAGAAGGAAGTCCATGCAACATGACTTGGAAATAGAGAGATATCAACATATAACCCAGCACAGCCCCCACCAGGCGGCCCCAAACCTCCCTGAGTGGTCCAGAAGGATCCACAGCCACTCCGATGTGGCCTCAACTCACAGGAGCTAACTCCATGTCTGAGACCCTGCTCCGTCCTGCTCCGGACTGGAGACCATGACCAGGCAGAGCCAAGACGGGAAGGGGGACGTGAACCATCACCGCGGAGTGTGTGAGCTACACAGGAGTAGAGAACAGCTTTTCCGTTCTGTGACCCTGACACAAACAGAACGCTGAGAGGGGAAAAAGAAGACCGGCAGAGTGCTGTCTGGTACGGGTGGCCATGAATTGGGGTAGGTGGAGCCTGGGCTATCCACGGGGTTAGAAGCAGTGCTTGGGAAAACACTTTATCTCCTAAAACAACTTAAATTTTAAAAGTCACCACTTACCAGATTTGGCTAGATCTTACCGTCAACTGGCAATGCCAACAAAGTCCAGCAAAAGAACTATAGGTTAGGAACTATAGGCAGGACTATAGGTTGAAGTTCACACATTCTCATGGCGCAACGAAGGTGTGGGTCCCAAGACCGAGTGCCAGGGATTCACCGGGAAGATTCTCCTGCATGTCCCAGCCCCACTGATGAGGAGCTAACAGTGTCACGTAGGTGAGCACCTTGACTTTCCCCTCTTTCCCATCTCAGTTTCTTCATTGGCAAAGTACTGGAAATACCAACACTAACCCCATCTAAGAGTAAGGCGCGACTCTAATCACCAACACTGGCGAGACTGAAACACACATGCTTCAGAAGAAGCCAACGCTCAATGCTCAACTGAGGAAAATCACTGAATTCAACGAACACCGAACACCTATTACCTACAGGGCAGGCCAGCAAACCTTTGGGATTATCAGATCATCTTCTATATAGCTCCCATTTGTGTGTGAAATAATTATAAAGGTCATTAATGGGCTGTTAAAGATATTATAAGTACAGTAAATGGTGTCTTGCTGTTTAATTGGATATTCAGTTGAGGCTCCCCCAACACTTCCACATTTTTGAAATAAAAATTAAATGACTACAAAACAACAATTTACTAACTTCCCTCCTCTCTTGTTTACCAGTCAGAAAGGATCAAATGTCATGGGTTTGACGGAGGCGGGAGGGAATCTTGTAGCAGCTACATCACTGGTCAGAAGACTCCCATGGCCACAGGGAGAAGGCAACTGTTACTCCCTGACTCTTGCTCAAAGGGTTCTGGAAAGAGCACCAGGAGATCCAGTCAATTGGGAGGCCTGGACCAGCCTTTAGCTGACAACAACCTCATTGCTGTAGAATTTTTTGAATTCTTCCTCTGAGCTTCGAGTCCCCCTTAACTCCTCCCTTTCACATCCACCTCCGTGATACCAGCAAATCCTGCCTGCTGTCTGCAAAGCCGAGCAGACGGTCTGCTCCCCACCTCCACAGCCACCACCTGCTACCTGAACTACTGCAGTAGCCACCTCATGCGTTTCTGATTCCACTTTGCTCCTACGGCTTCTTCTCTACACAGTGGCCACGATGGTTCTTTAAAATATGAGTCAGATGGTGTCACTTCCAGCATGTAACTCTTTCATGCCCTCTCAGAGCAGAAACAAATTCTGAATATAGCTCAAAATCCTGTGACTGATACACAAAGGCCTGACTCACTCCCTGGCTTGCTCTCTGACCTCACTTCATGCCACTGAATAAGTTTTTCAGTAGGGCGATTCCGTGAGCCCTCCAAGCGCCTTCTGGCCACAGGAACTTCGCACCCGCCACTTCCTCGGCAGAGACAGTCTGACCCTGGCAGCCACGGAGCTCGCTCTCTCACTTCTCGTATCCGCCTGCTCAGATGCCATCTCTTCGAGAAGCCTTCCCTGACCACCTAACTAGCAGCACAAGCGGTCACGTTCTGTCCCCTTAAAATGCGTTTTATTGACGTCTGCATTTGTCACCACCTGACATTGTACTGAATTGATTTGTTATCTGCCTCCTTCTCCAGAATGTATGTTCCATCAGTGCAACAAGGTTATACCCTGCACGTGCCTGGAGCTGTGCACAGCCCATGGTGGAAGGTCAATAATTCCTGTGAATGAGTGAGTAGCCACCTCGACCTTATTTTCTTCTTTGGCTTTAGGGAGGTAGTAAAAACTCCTCTGCCTCACAGAGCTGTTCAGTGCCCAAATGAGATGATATGTGGGAAGCATTCTGAAAAGGTTAAAGTGCAATACTCTAAGTGAAAAAAAAGGTACTACACATTTCTTTCAGCCCACCTGCCTTGGAACAGGGCAGCGTCAAGAACTCAATCAGCATCACCTCCTACCAGTGAGCTGCCCGTCTGCAGGGAAACACATGGCGACACATCATGGTAGTGCCCAAAACTTAAAATTATTTCTGTGGGAAAAGAAAATGAGGGAGAACATAAAATAAAAAGGCTTAAAGTACGAAATGTCCTAGAGAACGCTGAGCGGGCCCGCAATTTCATGCAGATTCCACACTCGGAAACGTTAAAATGAATCGAGGCAGATCAAAGGAGGAAGCGGGGAGCGGGGAGCAGCTTCCCAATCCCAGCACCAGTCCGGCTGCAGTGCTGGGGGCCACCGAGGCTTCCAGAACTAAATGGCCTGGAGGAGCCAGTGGCTTAAGATTCCAGCACATCAAAAACTTTCTGAAAGCTGGCACTGATGACTTCTGGAACTCAGCTTTTGAAAGTCACACCACTCCTTTGGTCATTTGTCCCATTTCGCTTCATTCTGTTTGGCTGCTCCCAGGGGAGTGGTAACAATTAGGAGGGAGAGTCTAGAGGTGGTGAAAAAAAGGAGTGCGCGGGGGCCGATGGCACCGGGAGAAGGAGGAGGGGTGAACCCGTGACCTCAGAGTGGGATGGGCCTGAGGGAGGGGAGGAGGGCGTTTCCACACAAGCTCCCAGGATGGAAATCAGCCCCGCAGAAATAGGCCAGCAAGCGGCAGAGCGCCAGGCCATGTGGCCTGGTGTGCAACCGGGCTGCAGGTCCTGGGCTCCAGGTGTTCTAAGGTAACAAGGGCAGGAAGAAACACTTCCGGGGCCCTAACTGACACACCCAGTAAACACTTCACAAAGCAGCCCACCTGTCTCTGCAGACTGCCCCACGCCCAGTGCCAGGACCTGTTAAAGGGTCCTTCCCGCAGTCAGGCAAAGGCTCAGTCAGGCCTTGGTGGCACAGGGCGAAGGGAGTGTGGAGAGCTGAAATCTATAACGTTCAGCCCTTTGTTAAGTTAAATCTCCTTCCCCGAAACTCCTCCTCAGGACCTGCGGAGGACCCTCAGATCCCAAACAGCCAATCCCTTTCCAGACTCCTCTTCAGTGTACCTCGTATAGAAATTCTCAGAAAGTAGAGAACAACCTGCTTAAATAAGAATATGTCGAACACTGGCTGGGCCAGATAGCTTGCAGAGGGATGTACGCACACTATCTCGTTTAATCTTCATACTGCCTGCTCGTGGTAGTCACCATTACTATAGCCACTGCATGTTTGGGGAAACAGACTCTCAAAGAGGAAAGTACTCTGCTCAAGGTCACGTGATTGACTGGGTCAGAACTGGGACTTGACTCCAAAACCCAAGCGGTAATCATTAAACCACAGTGCTTGCAGGCAGCTGGCTGGGGAAGGTCTGAGAACACACAGGGGGCAGCAGACTTTACTCAAGGCTCACAGTCTCGATGGGGCACAACGCAAGAACCCTAGACCCAACCTGGAGTTCTCCCACTCAGACTAGAAGCCAGCCCTCAGGTGGGGCTGGGGAAGTCAGGGCACAGGGTGCAAACCTCACAGGCTGTGTGTGGCTCCAACAGCCAGCCACGTACGGAGGGGCAAGGCAGAGAGTTCGGAAAGCCTGGTTGTCCTGTTCAGCTCACAAATGTTGAGGTTGCCCTGGGAGAAAGGAACCCCTGGAGAAACATCCCACAGCAGGCAGGACCGTGTCCAATGGGACAAAGGTCTGGGGGTAATTAGAGACGAAGAATGAGCAGTTTAAGGACTGGAGAAATGGGGTCCTGTCTTCCCTGCCTCGGGAATGAGCAGATGACTCAGATCCTGCTGACTGTCCTCTGTCTGATGTCCTTCAAAAATTCAGCTGCTAGGAACTGTCCCAGTGACCAGGCCACAGAGCAACTGCAGAAGTGGAAAAGTTCCTAGATACGGCTTCTCGCGGCACGGAGAGCAGAAGGGACCACAGGAAGCAAAGAGAGCCAAAGCCGCCAGTCACTGCAAAGTGCTTGGACCCACACAAAACACTTTTCTGAGAGCTTCTGAGCTTCCACACCCTCTGAAAACCCACCTGAGTTCAAATTCACCGTCTGCAGGTAAGAGCTTTAGTCCTGTGTCAGTGAGCATTGCAGCACCCAAAACAATCTCTTTTTTAAAATCAAATTTGTTGGGGTGAAAAAAGAACAAATCTACATTATATGTTTGGAAGTTGCTAAGAGAGTAGATCTTAAAAGTTCTCATCCCAAGAAAGAGAAGCTGTAACTATGTGTGGTGACGAATGTTACATAGGACAACTGTGGTGATCATTCTGCAGTGTATACAAATATCAGATTATCACGTCGGGCATCTGACACTAATGTAACACTGTATGTCAATTACATCTCCATTTAAAATAACGTTTTTAAATAACAAAGCTTTAAAAGGCATCTCTTTATAAAACTCTATGTGCAGGATGAGCAATTTGTATATACAAACATATATTAAAATGTACATATGCAACTTTTAGAAGACTGAAAAGAGATGTAACAAAATTCTAGTTAGCTAAGATGATAAAAGAAATATGGATACTTTCTATATCCTTATTTCTGCCTCTCTCTATTTTATAAATTATTCATAATAAATGTTCTTTTATAATAAAAATACAATACTTAAAATAAAAAAATTAAAAGTACATCACGTAACCAAACCACAGATGTCCCCAATTTCACCAGTTCTTAACTTTATTTCTCAAAGAAGGTGCTCAATGCTCTCAGTTAACTAGAAACATAGGTGAAATGCCTATTTCCGTCCCAGCTGGTGTGGCTCGGTGGATTAGCACTGGCCTGCAAACCTAAAGGTCACAGGTTCTATTCCTGGTCAGGGCACATGCCTGGGTTGCAGGCCAGGTCCCTGGCTGGGGGCATGCAAGACACATCCGTGTTTTTCTCCGTCTCTTTCTCCTTCCCTTCTCCTCTCTCTAAAAAATAAATAAAGTCTTAAAAAAAAAGAAATGCCTATTTCCATCTGCTAAAAATATTACTACTCTCTGTAGTCTAATTAATGGTAACTCTGCTACTGAAAAAAATGCAACTTCTGTTTCTGTTTGAAAATCACAGTATTACCCCAACTCCAGCTGGAAGATGGAAAAACAACAGCTAGGGTTATAGGCTGAGTTGTGGAAGAATATTGTAATTAGACAAAAAAACACAACTAAAAAGCATTTCTGGAGCAGATTCTTGTTTCGTTCCCATGGTCAGGCTCATTTTGATGTGGTGACGCTCCCGAGACCCTCTCAACAGGGCCCAAGGACCTAAGCCCCTTCTCCGGTCCTTCTCTCTCTCCCTTTTTCTCACCTACTGTCCCTTTTTCACTTCTTCCTCTGCCTACTTATTTGTTTGTTTGCCAAATTCAAATTTAAAGAACTGCTAAATCTCTACATCTGGTGTAAAAAGCACTGTTGTTAGGCATGCAATCTCTAAAACATTAACACGTGAATTTACCTGGGAACTCCAGCCAGCAACTGTGAGCAATGAGACAGACAATGACATAGGTATGCAATCATACTAGGCCTGAAGTTCATCTGGGTCATTTTCACCAGCAGACCTTAAAGATGAATCTTCAAGCGAGATGTACAGTGACTATTCATGCTGGTTTGCACAGGGTGAGGGATTTCCCAGGACACGGGCCTTTTAGCACTAAAACTGGATAGTCCTGGACAACCCAGGACAAGTTGACCACCCTATTGCTATAGGAGAGCTGCTTCAGTAACACCTCAGACTCCAGAAGATGCCCAGAGTAGAGATCACACATGTACACAAGTGCATGCATACACATATGCACACGAGAGTAACAGATAGTCACTAAACACGTGCGCGCGCACACACACACACACACACACACACGCCTACATAAGTTCTTGGTCACAGCTGGTCCTATTCTTTCCCTTATTTTCTTCTGCAGCCAATTCTCACAAGTCACCTTGTCATTACAAATGATGTTTCTCCCTCTAATTATTCACTCTCTTATGCCTTTTAGCTGTTGCACATGGACATGGACTATCCCTCTCTGAAATCTGAGAAGACCATCTTGTCAATTTCATATGCTCGTATTTTTATAAGATGAAATCCTCCACTCATTAAAGGGTTCTCTTTCCACAGATCACAATGGCTTTTTCCTTTTTTTGATATTAACATGTCTACAAATGACCTCTGACCCAGGTAGGCCCTGACACTTGTCTGTGCGGTGGTTCTGAAGATCATGAGCGGTGGCTTCCCTGTTCACCCTTGAGAACAGGGAACAAGCCTTGAGAAGAAGCCTTTGGAGCAGGGCTGCGGGACCCCAGCCCTGGGTGAGGCGTCCTCTGGCTCTGTGTGACTGCCACCCAGCCAGCGGGAGCACTTCCCCTGGAGGCTGGCTGTGATTAGTGTTCGGTCGTAGACAGTGTTTGTCTACATGAAAGGACACCTCTTAAAGCACCAGCAACAATAAAGAACTGCTCCACTGTGTATGTCGACAATGTGCAACTCACATAAAGATGTCAGTTATTGCCTACAGCTGTTAGCGACATTGGGAAGATCCCAAGTGCTGAAACATCCCACAAGTGGTGGGAGGGAGTTAAATCACATGACTCTACAGAGAGTATTAAAGATTCCAAAATCTCTTCTATTTTTTCCCCAGTTGCCTTCAGCCAAATATAAAATGTCCCAAAAGCATAAAGTGAACACAATGTTGCCACCCCTGTCTTACATAAAAAAGAAACATTTAGGAATGCTATTTTATTCTTCCATGGCAGTGAGATTAGGGAATCTGAGAAGCCTTTCTGGCCCTAATTTGGATGTATTTGCTTATTTTTGATCTACTGCAATTCTTTATATTTTGGAAATTCTGAGAAAAATCAGAGAACAAAAACAGTCTAAGCCATGGATTTGGCCTAGTTAATGCTTTTTGAAAATTTTCCAAGGAAACAGTCCAATTATAAATGTGCTTTAAAAAAAAAAAACCAACGCATGGGCAAGGCGACATGATCCGAATGTATTCACCTGTCAGAGCCATAACGCGATTACCCACCACAGCCGGAGCCTGGCTGGCTGAGTGACGGGAGGCAAAAGGCCTGGCACTCTGGACCTGCAGTGCCTCGCTCGACCACGTGAGGTGGCCGCACATGACTCCCAAGGCCCATTCACCCCAGCAGACCTCACTGTCATTGCAGGAGGTGTTTGGGGTAATCTGATATTCTAGTCAGCTGAAGGTCACATAACATTTAAACACACTTTTAATTCAGCTTTTAAAACATGAAGCAGTTTTCTGCTTTAATGAATATACTGTACTACATCATTCCTTAATGACTGAGCCCCCTGCAGAATGTCAACAGTAGTGTCCACTGAGAAAGGAAGGTAAGGAGGAAACAGTGTCTTCTTAGTTGAAAGAGCCTTAACAACTAGAAGACCTGAGGATCACAGTGTGTGCCTAGCTTCCTCACACACACACACACAAACCACCCCCCACAAAAACAGAATTAAATGAGGTCATTAACACATAGAAAAGCACTTCACAAAGTTCAAAGGCAAGGCATTACTTTTTCCAGAGTGAAAAGTCGGTTTCTCCAGAGTGAAATGGGGATGGTGCCGTGGCGGCCTTGTTTCCGAGTTCGGCTGCTGCTTCTCAAAATACAGTTCAGAATAATAGGCAATCCTGATTAACTGGAGGACCTGATCTTAGTAATTGAAGCATTACTGTAATAAAAAGGCCAATCGGCTAATAACTGGAATTAGACGTATTGGAACAGTAACGTTTTGCTCCTATAGCATTCTTTAGTATTTCCCCTTAATGTTACAGTGGATTTTCTTTTTTTAACTTAATCTATAACCTCTGTAGTCAAACCTGACACTAATGAAAAAAATGTAAAACCAAAAACAACCACCACCAAAACAAATGAACTATATACTCTGATGTGCTAATAATGCCATTTAATCAAGTTGACCTAGTGCTCCTGGTTTAATTACTCTAAAATAACAGTCAACATGAACACAAAA
>PVKM010008108.1:0-39745 GCA_004027735.1 Carollia perspicillata
GTTCATGCACAGTCATTACAATTTTCTTACAAGTTTGGTGGATTTCTCTTTATCACCTATAGTAGATTTCTTCTCTTCCCATTGATTCTTCTTGTTTTGGTTGTTAGGGCAAGAATGACAGTCTCTTTTTGCTTTCTGTATCATGACCCTAAACCTTTCTCTTTACACCCAATTGTACAGAAAGGGAAAAGTGTCTTTATCTTATAAAAGTTCAGTTTATTTTTTTAATGAAATGTTCTCTCTCATTGTGTTTGCCTGACGTCCTTGAGGGTTAAGAGGGCTAAGACAGAGAATTTGGGAATTTCTTGATTTCAAAGGAAACTTAGAAATTATCCCATCTAGTTCTCTGACTAATACTTCTCACTTGGGACCAACCCACCAAACTGGTTTTTCAGCGTCTGTGTGTCTCAGTGTGATCAGCTCTGACTGCGCTTGGCCAGCAGCCCCACTGTACAGTGGCTCAGTATTTTTCTCTGAATTTTTAACATTAAATGAAACCAGCACCCATAAAACTTTTCTTGTGCCCAGGGAGCTTTGTCTGGTCTGGCTCATACTCTGGATTAGAACTTGGACTTTGCCATCTTTTTTACACAATGGATCAGTCTACACAAATACAGGATCTCTGGCCTCATTTGATTATTAAGTTGTTTAATTAAGCTTGGGCTTTTGGGGTTTTGTTTGTTTTTTGAACACTTACATTCATTAGTTTCTGTTTTATTTTGTATTTTGCTGTGTGGTCTGTTGCAGCAATGAAAATTTAGAAGAAGCCCAGCTCATGGTAGCAGAAAAACACTCTTTAATAATGACTTTTAACATTTTTAAAAACATGATCTATAAATCCTAAACAACTTACTATTTTGTTGGCCAAGTAGAAATGGACTGTAGTTGATGTAGTTATACAAAATTATGTTAGTTATTTCCTCACAGTGGCAGCAAGTACTAACGAGAGGCGTGTGATTTCACGCATTTGTGAGGCACAGATTAGCACATCTGATGGCTGCCGTGGAATTTGCTCCATGACAAGAAAACACCAGTGTCCCTGATGTATCATTGCAAAGCAAGACAGCCACGTCTCTGATCTTAGGACATCTGTATCCTATTGGCCATTTTGTGTTCTCCCTCAAAACAATTTAAAAGAAAATGATTTATGAAAAGTTGGGATTCTCCGATAGCTACTACCAGGCATTAAGCTACTACCATCTATGAAGCACCTGTTACGCGTCAGGCACTGTACCAGGTCTTTCACGTACATTATCTCATTTAAGCCTCATCCCATTCTTGATCAACAGCTTCCAAATTATTACCCAATTTAAGTAATGAGGAAGGTGGGGACATGCCAAGTTCCTAAGAGAGTGAATGAGGGTCCAAAGCCAGGTCTGCCTAACCCCCAAACCTGTGCTTTCCCTGAGACCATGCTGTCTTCCACCCTGGGGACAGAACTTTCCTCATCAGTCCTTCCTTCTGCCTTGCACACATCACTCCTTAATCAAACAAGGTCTCTCTCTCACCCTGGCCAATCAGAATTCAGCTCAGTACTGCGGGGAGCAGATCAGCGGCACTGCGTCATCCCTTTCTCCCCGTCCCCTCCCTCCCCCTTACCATCTCAGCCACCCACTTTCCACTGCACTGCGCCACACCAGGCATGTTTGAGCAAATGCAGGCCTGATAGAGAAGGAGGCACGTGGAGGTCCAGTTCTGTGATAGGATGTGAAAGGCCACCATTAGAGTCACAGTCCAAGTAGGCAAAGAACGTCAGAAATGGAAATCAGAACACTGATCACCTCTGAGATGGGGGATGAGGGTTGGGAAGGGCAAGTGGAGGCTTCCAGGGTGGTTTAAATGTTCTAAATCTCATTTGGGGTGTTGTTTACATGGGAATACGCATTTGTCAAAACTATAGAACTCTACACTAAAGGTGTACCTACTTTTTGTATAAAATTGTATGTCAATAAAAATTTTTCAAATAGCACTTTTTTAAAAGAATGCAAGTGCTACAGCATGCGGATAGCTACCTTTGAAATGGTATGGCTTTTACCTTCGAGAGTCTGCTTGAGTCCCCATCCATTCTCCATTTATGCTTGTGAATGAGCCTGTTGACTCTTGTTCCCTTGAAAATCTTTGAGTAGTGAAAGAGATTGGCTATGCCACCCCAATATGCTGCTACAGAATAAGAATTATTTTGAGTCAACGGCAATTGGGAAAAAAGCAGTCACAGGAAAAGCTTTCTTCCCTCCCACTACCTGCCTAAAAGCAGGGCATAAATGCCCCCCTGTGAAGGCGTCTCTCACTCTTATACCAGGAAGGGCACTGAGCAGCCTTTGTCACCAGAGATGGAGATGGCACTGAGATGAGTTTGCACCGATACAACTAACTGACACTTACCTTCCAACAGTTTCCTTTATATATTCACCTTCCCACAAGTGACCATCCTTAGAAGCGCGAATCCCTTTTTCTTTGTGTTGTCACTTCTCCATAATTTATCACCCTTTGTTAAAGTGGTAGATAAACTCCCTAGTTTAACCACTTCTTTGGAACGTCATTTCCTTTCTGTGGTGTCCTATGTGCATGTACACATGAATGGTGAGGAGAGCTCCATATACCAGAGCACCTGAGGTTCTGAAAGGACCAGTACAGAGTCATGACTATGGCACCTGGAGCAGGCCGCCCTCCGTAAAAGGTGCTCTCATCCCAATCACGATTCAAGAGAAAACAGACCAGCCCTGCCGGTACTCTTCCAGAACCTGTCTCACAGCCAAGACTGAAGACAAGGGCTGAGTTCCCAAGCATCTAGCCATTGAACTCTGCCATGAGAACATTAACCTCTACTTTCCTGTCTCCTTCCCTATTGGTGAAATGCTGATTCTCAAACCTTAGAGGTTCTTGGAAGGAGTAGGGGGACAGTATCCTGAGGCCCCAGACAATGCCAAGTCCTGAGGCCTGTCTAGAGTTGCCCTGAGCAAGCCCAGGCCTCAGCTTTTGAACAGCCAGAAGGCATTACCATGTCACAACAAGCCCGACCCTGCCGCAGAACAGTTAAATGCCCAACCACCCCGTCCTGACCCTCCTCCTCCCTCTCTCTCTCTTCCCCATCTCCCGACTGGCTTGCTTTAGATCTCAGCACAGAAAACTCAGGCCCATACACTCTAATGACAAAAATACAGACAAAAGTAATTAGAGGTGAACATTCAATGGCCAAGCACAGCTTCCCAGCTGAACCAAGAAGGGCGGTCAGGATGAGTCAACCAGCTGTAGCAACAGAAGTTTGCTCCAAGTGGTCTAGGATGTGGCTTTATTGTTCCCAAAGTCTTTTCTTCGTGGCAAAAGACCTTAGTGAAGGCCACTTCAACAGAACTGTGAAGCCTCCACCTGTCTGCAGTCTTCCCTCTACACAACAATATCCAAGGGCTTCACAAGGCTCTTGCCCCCATTTCAGGTGCCCAGCGAGTCCAGTCTTCTCCTGCCCGCTGTGACTTTAGGAATGAACTCTGATATCAGTCATTTGCATCTTAGTGGGAATTCTTTTCTTAAACATTTACTTAGAGTCTAACGTGACAACCATGTAACTAAGCTCTAGGTATACAAAAGTGAATTAAAACAATCACTCCCAATATTAGCCCTGAAAAGAAAGGCAGTGCATATAAAGCCATTTCAAACTGTCTTGATAGGTAATAGCAGCAAAATTCATGTTCTGGAAAATGCAAACCATCAATTTCACTTGCAGCCTAGGCCGTGTAATTGGTTTCTGTCTGCAGCAAGCTGATGAACTAAACGCTCTGACAGCAAGGCTGCCCCCATCCCTGTTCAAGTCCTTTTTGCACAATAACTTGTTGTTTTATGACTGGTACCATAGTCTCCTAACATTCTGTGAGATTTTATGTTTAAACTGGAAACAAATATTAGAAGCAAGAAAAAAGGAGTTTCTTTTTTTATAGTGATCAAGTACAACACTATTACCAATGATCCCAACCCAAACTGCTTGCAGTTAACAGGAAAAAGATTAAGTAGTCACACCAGCACTGCAGCTCTTTCCTCTGAAGCACGAACCAAGTCCAAGGTCAGGCACACAGGCGGCATTCTTCATTACCAGGGGGCAAGCTCCAGTCAGACCATCAGAGTGGAGCCTTCTGGTCTCCAGCAAGTCATTATGTACTTAGGATTCTCATTAATTTTCTCTCCCTGAAGTGCTTCTAATGAATGTGAAGGCTGTGGGCTAACGGCGCCTGTGCATTCACTGATAAAAGGTTCTATGTTCAATTTTCTAAAAATGCCCTTAGAGAATCCCAATTTCCTGTCTCTTCTTAAGAAGAAACTTAATTTGTACTGTCTTCAAAAAGGGCGCACTGGATCCACTTAGTGCAAAAGTTTCCTGAAGTTTGGAAGGAGAGGCCACCGGGACATTTTGGAGACTTGGAAACTTTGCTGGCCGCTGCCTTTTGGGGACTGACCATGTAGACAGAGCCTTTTTCATGTACTGCAGACTCGAGAATTATACAAGGCAATGTCTATATAGCCTCTGCTTCTCCATCCCATTTCTATTAGTATGGCCTTGGCCTCCGTGCTGGAAGCCTGTGCAAGCTTCTACAGGTCCTGCTGAACCCGGAGCAGAAGACCCACCTCTGGCTTTCTCAGATGGAGTCCACACTGCCCAAGACTCACCTGACTCAGCTCGGTCCCTTGGCCACATCATCAACTGTCACACTTGATCAAGGACATTGGCTCTCTTAGGCACACTGGGGGTGAATCTGGTGCCTTAAAGCAAGAATCTACCCAGTCAGTTGGGTTACCTTGTGTCAGCTAATGGATGGAAAGACACAGAGGACCCCAGGAGAAGTGGCTTTGAGCAGACAATGTGTTCACACCTAGACTCTTGTAGCGTAATCTTTTATTAAGCCGTAGAGACTTTGGGCATTTGTTGTCAAGCTTTAAAGTTTTAATGAAGTTATTGTGATGAACTGGAATTGATTGTGGATGCATCCAGGGCATCCAAACAATACCCCCTGGGACACACTGGAGCTTTGAACACATGACTGTCTGTATTTCAGGGCCCTATTGTGCGGTTCTTTGTCCACCACTGTCCGGGCCACCCCCGCCAGTGTCCAGGATGTTGCTGTGGCGTTTCAGCCACTGCATTCCTATTTGCCATAAGTGACCTTTATTCTGCCTTATAGTGTTAATAAAAGCCAGCTTCTGTAGGCTGGCATGTCTGCCGTCTGCCTAAACTCCATGCTTGCAGCTACAAATAGCACAGCAAGGATCCTCTTATTCAAGCAGGGAGCTCTGTCCACAGACAGTAACATCCCTGAATTTCCACCTGTTCCAGTGCAGTTCAAATGTGTCTATCACGTGACAAACCTAGCCTAAGTCTTGGCTTCGTTTTTGTTTCATCATCCAAATGAATAATTATACCTTGGGCACCAGAGTGTAACAGCTAGTTTGCAACCTAATAGCTTGGTCATCAGGGACCAAAGTCGACTCCATAGATAAAAACTCTGCCTGCAGGCCTCAGGGTATTTCAATGCTTGAGTGCTATGCTGAGTCAGAAGTTGCTTAGTAGCTAAAATGAGCCATCTTGGCCTTGGGCAGAAATGAGGCATTTCTTCAAGAGAGCTAGGAGTTAAATAGTTAAAAATTCTGGATGAAGCGATAGGATACACAGGCACTATTTACACTCTGACACTAGTGTGCCCCTGGTTCTTGGTAAGACATTCTCTGAGGTTAAAGTTTGCATTATTAGAGGGTTTCAAACAGCCGTCTGTGGAAGTTGTCGGAGGTTTGGAAGACCCTCAAGGGTATAAGCATCCAGAGAGAGTCCCTGTGAGACTGTACCTACCCCCCATTTCACTCTGAACCTCTCCTGCCTGACGTCTCTGCAGATTGTGGCTGAGTAGGATTTGTCTTAAATAAAGATTTTTTTACTGCTTATAAAGCACCGCCATAAAACAGCTTGAAAACTTCTGGATTAGACATTCTCAAAGGCCTTGCCCCATTCTACCATCCTAAGATCTGGGACTCCATAGTTTTACTGAATATAAATCCCGCAGCTTGACTCCTCACCGAGGGACACAGATAAATCCATGCTGTCGCCATGGCTAGGTGCTGGCAGAGTCCGCAGGGACACAGGCCAGGCTGGAGGCCTTTGAAATGAGACGTTAAGCCAGCCAGGTTTGAGGGCAGATAATAACAGAGCTAAAAGAACACTATTGTTAAAGGAGTGAGAAATTTAATTAGACCCCATCAGCCTGAAGGAACTTCAATTCTGAGAAGGAAAAAGATGAAGGGCTTTTAAAAGAGTAGATAAGGAGTCTTTGGCAATCCTGTTCCCCACCCCTCCACCCTCAGATCTCCCAAGCCCTGCCAACAAAACTGTCAGCATATCCCAGTAGCTTTGGGACACCCAGCAGGAAAAATGCTGGTATAGCACGTTGGTCCACAATTCTTGCTCTGGATTCTCTGACCAGTTCAGATAATCTCTTATTAATTCCTTTTCCTAACTGCTCCTACTTCCAGCCCAGGAAACTCTAATCCTATTATTAACCCAGGCAAATCAATCGCTAGTCCACAACTCTAGAAATTTAGTTCCTAAGGATGAACTTGACATCGCAGTATTTTTTACAACACAAAAAGCCAGTTTGTTGTATTTAGAAGATTAGTCCATTTCAGGGAGGTCTTTGTCATATACAACATCAAAGAACTGATTCATTGGCTTGAAAAAGATTTTCAGTCAGTTCTTTGAAGTTAGGTAGACACTACCTGTGTGGGAACAGTGTGAGACACTGACGGTGCCTGGCTAGAGGAGTGGGCTTTAGACACCCATCAATCAGGAGAGATTCAACTGCAAATGCTACACAGGCAGGGATGGAGGACAAGGAGTTGGGGAGGGACAAGATGTGGAGATGGAAGTCAGGTACCCAGCTGAGAGTTCTAGCCAGGGAGAAGCACATGCAGAGGAGAGCCCTGCATGGAGGAAGTCTTTGTAATGGCCCAAATATCTGCAGTTCAGTCTGGTAAGAACGATGGCTGGTGCCTGGCTCTCCACATGTGTGGCCTGTGGCCCAACAGCACCCACACTGAGAACTTCAGGCCCGGCCCCAGAGCTCCTGAAACAGAACGTGCAATTGAAGAATACGTCTAGCTGAAGGGGTGAAGGAAAGAAGCTTAGCCTATCATTTTAACCAACTTCATTGAAGTAGAGACACACATTGAAGTTGAAAAAAGTCAGGTAGAAAACATTTTCTAAGGAATGGGGTAGTACTCAGCCAAGAAATTGAAACAGAGAAACCTGGTTTTAGTTTTGTTTTCCCCCAAAAAATAAAATTTGAAAGGTGTCTTGCAAACCCTTTTTTTCTATGTGGTGCAATAAACCACCACCGACTTGTGACTGTTGTAGAACATAGCCAATACTGAGTTGTCTGTGAGATGATGTACTTTCACCCCCAAAGGGGTGGAGATGTCCCGCAGAGAAAATCCCAATGGAATTCAGTCCCATGACTCCATGAGTGCGCATCTGCTTCCTTTCTGTGGGACATCAAGTCAGGTTCTCCCCGTGGGCTGCTGACAACCTCTGGTGTCAAGACACCCTGAGAAGGCCTGCCCAGGGCTTGTCCCCGGCACAGCAGTGAGGCATAAAAGTGGCACCTCCTGTGTCCTGCCATCTTTCTCCTCGTGCTTTTTTGCTCATGACACTCTGACTTGTTTTATGGTCAGGGAAGCCAAGATAGGTAGTTTGCCCAAAAGGACAACTCTGTGGCTTCCAGGACTACAATTTGAATGGGGATCCCTTTCTGCAAAGCCTTGGGCCTGGCCTCCCTGCTGTACTGCAGCCCACATTGTTGGCCCATCTGAAGTTAGGTGAGGTGGCTCTCCTCAAAATCTTAATGTTCTTGTTCCAATTGTTATTCCAATTTTAATAAGAGTGGACATTTGTTTGAGCCCAATTCAGCATGATCCTGTAACCCAAAGGCACAGACATGAAATAATCAAACCACAAAGCCCTGAAAAAGTCTAGTTCTGTGTAAACTCAGAGACAGGGTGTTCCTTTGAGGTAGAGATGCTTATATTAAGGCAGAAAAACAGTCAAATAGGAAATATTTTCTGAGTAATGGGAAAGCATTCAGATTAAAAAAGAATTAAAACTATCAAGATCCAAAAACCCTCCCATCCAAAGAACCCAGGACAAGTTCATTTCCTTCCTGGGAGTGTCACTAATAAGAAGCACATCCTCCAGAAGGCTCTGGGTAATATCAGTTTGTGCAGCATTGGTCAGGGGCATGGGATCTCAAGATGAAGTGAGCTTTCAAGGTCTTGCTCCTCAAAGTGCAGTACGCCACCCAGCAGCTTGTCAGGGATGCAGAGTTTTGGGCCCCACTCCAGACCTGCTGAATCAGAGCCTGCATTTCAACAAGATGCTTGAGTCATTTTTACACACCTTCAAATTTGAGAAATTCCATTTAAGGTACTGTTAATTGGAAGAGCCTAAAGCTGGTTGACTCAGGGGATAGCTGGAATCATTCTCCTAGCCTTTGATAAGCAGATTCCTTTCATGCCTGACTACCTGAATGGGGCTATTTCTCCCAAAAGGGTGAGCTTCTAGGCGGGGAGTAGTTGAGAAAATAAACTGGCAACTGTATTTGGTTTGTCACATATGACACCATTTTTTGAAGGCTCAAAATATAATAAAATGTCCTTACAAATAAAAATTACATTGAAAGTTGATTCTTTGATGGTCAATGAGAACTCACTGAATCTTGCAGGGGATCAAAGTCACCTTATGAGCATCAGCTTTCCTTACAGAGAAGATGTGAGAAATGCCAACTCCCAACTGCTAGAGCTACCAGGCAGGGGCTGCTTACATACTACAGAGACCCTGGTGGGTGCAGGCAGGTGCTGAGGGTGGGGGTCGTCCATGCATCACAGCCGGACAGGTAGACCATGGGAAAGAATGAGAGCATTCTTCCTGGGGGGAGGGCTGGTTTCTCTGGTTGGAGGAGTCTAGATGATGGCCACCAGGAATGTAACATAATTAGGGCCAAGCCTCTAAGTGGGAATGTCGTTGCAAGTTAATTCTGCCTGCAGGCTGAGGATGGAGATGAAACCCACCTTCTAAACTCTCCTGGTCTGGTCTGAGTTCTGCTGAGAATGCTGGCTGTGGTCCTTTTGTTATTTTCCTCCCATTCTTGTGCTTAGCGATTTGGAAATGCTTATGATGGGTGTCCAACCCGTGGCCCACAAGCCGCGTGCGGCCCAGGATGGCTTTGAATGCAGCCCAACACCAAATCATAAATTTACTTAAAACCTTTTTTTTTGCTTATCAGTTTTCACTAGTGTTTGTGTATTTAATGTGTAGCCCAAGACAACTCTTCTTCTTCCAGTGTGGCCCCGAGATGCTAAAAGGTTGGACACTGCTGGACCCTAGACTTTCCTGGCCTACCTGACCCAGGATCCTGAGCCCAGTTTCCTCAGCACCATAACCATGGTTGTACTGAATTTTCATAAAGCCACAGACCCTGAGTTCAGACTCCCCAGGATCAGTCCCTGCCTCCTCTGCCTGTTAGCTGGAACAATGATCTTCCCAGCTGTGAATGGACCTGATCATGGCGTGCCCTTGAGGTGTGGGCCTGGAGGGTGGTCCTGAGTATAAGTGAGTTAATATGTGTTAACATGTTGTTGGGGACAACATGCTCAGGATAGCACCTGCCACGCGGTAAACGTAATCATCGTTTTAGGACATCAGATTTAGAACCTACGCTCAGACCCTTTTTTCTCCACAGGGGAAAGGAAAGAGTGAGACTTCCACTGGCCACTAGTAAATTGGGCTTACTGCCCTCTCTGCCTGGGTCTCAGTGTTCTAGGTGGTCCAAGAAAAGAACGGAGTCATTCCTGGTGAGTGCAGGCCTTGAGTTTGGGGGTACCTGAGGTGCTCAGGTATACCAACACAACTTGAATACCCCATGCTGGAAGTCTGGGGACTAAACCATTAACCTATTTATAAACAGCCAGAAATTTCTCTTGGGAACAGGCTATAGGTTTCTTTAGGAGGCTCCTGCTCGGCTGGGAAGTCCTCTGCTTGTTATAGCTGCTCGGCTTAGCTCTCTGTAGCCTGGCAAAGTGGAGTTCAGCCTGAGGTCAAGCTCTGTTGAAATTGGCAATGTGACAGGTGGACTTGCGATAACCCCGGGGCTTCCCTTGGAATTTGCTGCTGTCCTGCTCTCCAGGCTGGCATTGCAACATCACGAGCTTATCCTGGGGCTGCACTGGCCCAGCACCATCAATTCCACAAAGATAAAACAAGCCTGTGCTTTAGGAAGAGACAGCCACTTTAGCCAGAGGATAAACCAGCTACCTTCACAGCAGAAGGTCAGGGCTATGTGATTATATTTTCCAAATCAACACAGATGGAAGTGTCTCTGGTATTTTCTGCTTCTTGTTCACACTAAGCTGTTTGGGTTTTTCTGGGCACCATTAAGAGCAAGAGACACATTAACCCTTAGCAGACTGTTTTGGTCTGATTTTTGTCTGTTTTTTCAAGTGTCACTAGAGTTGGTATTTCTGTTGTAAAATCAGAAGAACAAAGCAAAACAGAAAAACAGAATAGTCCATCTCAGCTGCAGAACTTTGCATAATAACACACAATATTTACAAGAATCTGGCGGAAGCGTCATCACTCAGAACCCAAACCAAAACAGAAACAAAATCTCACATTTATTTTCAGAACAGATGTTGATGACCCAGTAACAGTAAAGTCCTTCTATAATAGGGACAAAAATCAGCAGATACTATTCTTTGATCCTTAGAGAAAAAAATTAAGGAAGAGCTAGCTTACACCTACGGCCCATAAAAATAAGAAAGTGAAGTCCTGATTGAGACATCCATCCTGAGTAGAAAACTCCTTGGGTCAATAGAATGATTTCTATGAAGGTTTGAAACAGATGTGGAAACTACGCTAATCAGAAGCTCATGGACCAGCAAGGAAAACAAAGGAAAAAATCTTGCAGAAAAATGAGGGAGGAGACATAATATAAAAATACACAGGAAAAAAATGTATTATTCCGTACGTATGTATGTATTCATGCCTTTGTTATAACCAAGTTGGAAAACCATACATTTCTTTGAATAATAAATTTTGATTAATCTTAAATTAGATATATGATTATGGTATAATGATATTTCTTGTGGGTCAGTTCATAGAGAGTCTGAAAATTACCCTAGTTAAAATGGACAAAGGATCAAATAAAAGCCAGTGAAAACCAATGTATTAACAAACCGTATATTCTAACCCCACATAAAAATAAGTAAAACCCATTTTTAAGGTGGCCTTTAACCTAGACAGTAAGGCAGGATTTTATATGAATTATTAAAGGAGAAAGTGAATTTTGGAAAATAAAGAGAACTCAAAGTTTACTAGGGGTGGGTCAAGTCCAAACACTTTAATTTCCACTCTGGACAAGCTCATTAGACCTGGGCAGTCAGGGAAGGGGGAGGGGAGCAAGCACAGCCAACGGGACCTTCCCCAGGGCACATGGCAGGTGTTTCATGGTGTTCGGTAGACGAGATAGGGGCCTGAAAGCTGAAATAATTAGGTGCATTAGTGGCTGGTGGAGAACAAAGGATGCAAAGGATGCTGATGGATGTCACCTCGCAGAATCATTTCTTTAGAGGGATTTTCTTAGTTCTCAGCCTGATCCTGTTCAGTCCTGTTATCAGGACTTAGGTGAATATGTAGAAGGCGATCTCATACAGGTGCAGGTAACCTGAAGCTTGGAAACCTGGACGGTATGCTGAGTGATCTATACAGAGCACCAATACTTCTTGGCCGTTCGTTCCTTTTTTAAAAATCCACTAGTTTCTTTGATATTTCCAAAATCATAATAAGACTCATTCAAAGAGCAAGAGGCTTTCATGAGTGGCATGGAGACTCTCATGTCCTCTAATTTCATGAATAAATCTGCCTTAAACTGGAGGTGGCTTGTGTGTCTCTTCCGTCTTCAGCTGGCCACTTATTCCAAGAGGATTCTACTAACAGTGTGTGGCCTAGCTGTGTGAATTGAATATGAAAGCTCTTGTAGAACCTGTATTCTCATTCTACCTTAAGAATCAAGGTTAACTGGGTGAAACTCTAGATAGATAAGAAGATACTCTCACGTGGTGTAACACATTTGAGTTCTGATTTCTTATTATTTTTACCATAATGATTTAAAGTGCTTTTAGATTAATTTTATGCATAACCATGTACTACTAAAGAAAGAAAAATGTCTTTCCATGTGCTAATGAAAGATTTTTATGAGTATGAGCCTGGAATGATCTTTAAAGTGACTCAATTACTGCCTGAAATAATGGCATAATGTTAATAAAGACCTGGTTAAAATTATCTTTGACATATATTCTCCAAATGCCATCACTTCAGCACTTTCAGTTGCCGGAGGTGCATTTTGCAGTCAGCACTCTCAGGCAGGCACAGCAGAAGGCAGGATGCTCGGAATCAGACATTCCAAAGGAGTGAGACCCACTCACCCTTGCCCCAGCACGGCTGGAGCTGGCTACTGGCTGCAGCTTCCACTCCAGGCAGTACCTGCCCCCACTCCCCACCCTTGGATATCCTTCATCACAGACCTATACCTTATATTTTCTTTTCGTAGTTTACATATATTTGTAAGCCATATGTAATTTTTTCAAAGATGGCTAAAATAAAATACTGATAAGATCTTTTTAAAAAAAGATTGAAATCTAAACAAGAAATTAGAATGTATAGGGAGTCAACTGAATATTTGTCCAAGTCTTAAAAATTACAGAACGTTAAGCTCAGCAACACAACCCACCTTCCAGAGTGCAATCCTCAAACACTGATACGGGATCCTCATTCAAGTATATGAGCTGGCCCTGGTGTGCTGGTCAGCACCCATCAAAGTCTGAGCATGAGGCTCTGATCATTTCACCCTTTCTGCTCAAAACCACTGCTCTTGGGCTGAAGATCAAAACCCATCACATCCTTGCAAAACTTCACGCCATCAGCCCCTCCCTCCCTCCCCAGATCCTTGTGGCCCTCTTCCCCCTGCCCTTTGCCTCCTGTAACTTTCTCCAACATACCACACTCCTCTTACTTCTGAGCCTTTGCAGGTGATATTTCCTCTCCCTTAATGCTGTTCCTGTCTCCTACGCATCCTTTAAAATTTAGTTCAAAGCGTATGTCCTCAGGAAGAGTGTCTAGAATTTCACAGGGGAGCACTTTCCCCACTGAGCACGCTCAGTGTTGCTCGTACCGTATCCTTGGTGGCATTGACCCTTGCTGGCAATTACATACTTGTGTGCATGGTGTCCGTTCATTTGAGAACCATTCTTTCCAGTACGTGTATGTCTGACATAGAGGCATCGTTCAATAGATACATGGAAAAGGAAGATTGTTTGGACATGTTAGTTATCCATTCACAGAGGGATTCTGTATCTTCTCCTGGAATCAAGTCAGAGCACCTCAAGACTGCTCTGGGACATGCTATCCCTGGCTTTTATTGGAATTTACCATAAAAACTTTTCAGGGGGAATGCTTCCTTCCTAAAATATGGAGAGAAATTCACTGGCATGATATTCTGTCTCTCCAAGAAGAGAGGAGCTGGTTTTATTGCTGAGATTGGGACAAGGAGTGAGTGTGTATAGCCCCATCCTTTCTCTGGCCTTTTTCTTAGAAATGACCCTGTCTACAGAAAGCAGACATTCCATACTTCCCCTCTGGTGTCTTACAAGGAGAGGTCCCCACGTGTACGTCCTGTGGTGACCCAGCACTGCCTGTGTCCAGCTGGATAAACCTCTCAGGTTTTGGGGTTCAGCACTCAAAACCCAGCTTGTCTGCAGATAGAATCCACATTGTCTAACATTATATTTATTAGTAACAAAAGTAATATTTTTGTCTCTCTGCTTTACTCTTGATGCTAGAATTTGACTACTTATTTGGGACACCTCCTATCCACCAGAAAGAGCCTTAAGAAATCCTCTTCACATTTACTGTGAAATAAGACAGGATCTAAGGATAATTCCCATACATAGAATTTTAATTTGCAAGGTCTCCTCGTAATTCAGTGTCAGGGAAATGTTTCTTCTCCCAGGGAGCTGGTGGTATCCGTCCTCTTTCCCAGTAAAGTTATGAAACTGGTGTCCAAGAGGCCAGCAAGTGCAAGGTCTAACCTGAAGCTCAGTCGAGGCAATCAGAGAGGCTTCCATTAGTATATATTTAGACCATTTTACCTTGGTGTTGTTTTCCAATTCCCATGTAGTCATGTTGCTTTCTTTCTTTTTTTTTTTTATTGTAAGCCACAGCTACCTCAAGTCCTAATTTAGAAAAGGATAGGTAAGCCCATGTTTTTAAAACACGAGATAAGGTGAGCTGGCAATCAAAGAAGATAATAGGGAGGATTTATTGAGTGATAACTGAGAGCTTTGCTAAGAACTTTATATCCATTACCTTATTTAATCCTCAGAATAGCACAGGGAGTTTAGTGCCATTCTTATTATGCCTGTTGAAGAGATAAATAAACAGGTGTGGGTGGGTTTGTTTGCTCCTTGTCACGGATCGGAGTGCATTTGACTCCAGAGCCTGAGCTCTGAACTGCTTTCCTGTACCATCGTCAGCTTGAAAGAATGTTCAACCTCAACAATACTTAGTTTAACAATGTCTAACTGTATGCAACATCAGTATGACCTAATTTATTATTCTGTGATCACTTCAGATTTATAACTAGACCTGGAAGAAGTCTAAGGCAGTCATTTGGAAAAACAAGGTACAAAATATTATGTTATAAACTAGACTTGTAATATTTTAATTGTCAAAATGGAGTTTCGGGCAAAGCCTCTCTCAAATAACCAGAATCCAAAATCCCATTGATATGAAAGGACGAAAAGATGAGAAAACAGGCCCATCTCCTAGACTTCATCAAAACAGAAGCTCTGATTTCTGGAGGTGTGGACAGCCAGCCCATACCCCACATTTTCTTAGGCTTGGACAAAGCAGTGCATTTTACATGCTAAGTACTGCTTAGGTGTGGGGGACAGAGCAGGGGACAAAACAGGCAACGACCTGCCCTTACATGCAAGTGGTGGGATGGGATAGGGGAAGGGAGAGGCAGACAATACACAAATAAACAAGTCAATACATATACTTATAGATATCCACCTGTAAGCTCTACAGGAGAGAAAGAAACTTCAATAAGTGTCATTGGGAGCAGCAGGCTTGGGGTCAGCGGTTAGGAAAGGCCTGACTAGTGGCATTTAAGCAGAAGGAGAAGGAAGAGAGTGAGCCATGTGCATACGGTGGGGGGACATTCTAGACAGAGGGAACAGAACATAAGGAGCTCCGGAGGCGGGTTTGGTGTTTCCAAGGATCAGCAAGGAGACCAGGGAAGGAAAGAGAAGAGTGGCAGGAGATGTGCTGCAAGAGGGGATGAGGGGACCAGACCTCACAGGGACATAGAAATCACTGGAAGGACCCTGACAGGATGTTGGCTTTTATTTAAAGTTAGGTAGGAAGCCACGGGAGCAGATGAGTCATTATCTGACTTCTTAAAAGGACCTCTGGTGGTTGGGTTGTGAATAGTGTTGGGGTAGGGGTAAGAGTGACACAGTGCATCTGTCAGGAGCCAAGAGGAGGTGAGTACAGTCACCGTGAAAGGGCCAACTTCTCACATTCAGCAGACGTTTTGATGGAAGAACGAGCAGAAGAGTCCAAGTGCCTGAAGCCCTGGAAGGTGGAGCTGCTGTTGAATGTGATAGGCAAGGTGGTGGGAGACATGGAGCGTGTGGGGGCAAGAGCGCGGCGCTCAGCTCCCAGCCCTGAAAGCCAGTGCAGATGTCCAGCAGACTCTAGATCTGTGAGTCTGGAGCTCAGGCTGGATGTTTGATGTAATGAAGGTTCATGTCGTAAATGATGGCCTGAAGTGTATAAAGGTGAATGCATGTCTTGCCCGTAATGCGCGCTTATCTGTGAGAAAGTTTTCAGTAACAAACTGAAAGCTTTTGAAGCCACTACCCTGTGAGCACCTGAGGTCAGGGGCTTTGCCCTCAGCTTCTCTGCACCACACCTTGTACAATTCCCACACAGAGGATGAGCTATATAAATATGTACACTACTAAACGGGCCAAAAAAATTCTGTTTAAACTCGGATCACAGTAAATCCAATCAACCAAACCACTGGTTTTATTTTGTTTTGTTTTGGTTTTGGTTTGCTAAACTTACCTAAAATTAATCTTTTACCCAATTCAGCTCATTCTTCCCAGCACATTATTTCAGACTTCCAGAACTATGGATAACAAGATTTTGCTAAAAGCATGAAAAGAGACACTTTTATAAGCAACAGAAAAACTGCACTGCAATGAAGTCATGCTCACTTTCTTTTCTTTCAGCAGATTTTGTTTTAGAGTATACTGTATTTTGACCTAGTAACACTGTAAGAGACCAAGAATTTTTTAATGAAATTACAGAATGATCTCTACTGTCAAAAGATGCTGTGATCTAATAGACCTAGTTAGACGGATTTGACAAAATGATAGTACAGTTCATACCTTGTTGTGGCTCCTTATACTTTCCCCTGACCAATATCTTACATCGCTTTCATGGTATCCAGGAGATTAGCAGTCAAACAGTAAGAGAGGAGCCCTCAGGAGGAGAACGAGAAGAGGAAGAGAGTGTCTGGGGGAACACAGCCACCCTACGTAGCGACATATCAGACCTTGGTTGCAAGAGCTTTTCTGGTTCATAATGAGGCAGAGCTAGCTTTTTCATTAAGAGGAGACCCATTTTTTTTCAATTCCATGACATTTCAGACACCATTGGCCTCTGGATATAATTTCCTTGTCCCTGAATTGGGTTTCCAAGGTGATTTTGGTCTGAAGCCTTTTGAATCAAGCTTTGACTGTCTATCTCTATCTCCTGCAGTCTCTGTGCCCACGACACATCCTAGGAAAGGAAGGCCACGGTCGGGGTCTTACACCAGGCAATCATTTCTGCATTGTGTGGTCGTTTTCTCTAAGGATAAAATTCTTCCTAAAATGATGCCACTGATTGTATTCAAATTTACATGCGCAACTCAATCCTCCTGTTGTAACGGACCTTGAAGTTGCTGAGCGTGTCTCTCCCCTGCATCAGCCCACTGCCGAGGCAACGGCATTCTTTCCACACAGGCTTGGTAGATCAGAAGCCATCACGAGAGAATGTGGGGCCCAGCCCTTGCGCTCATTGCAGAACTCACTCCAGTTCATCTCCTTTCTGCCTGCAGACAGAAAGCTACGTTCATCCTGCAGCCTGAGGTTACGGGATTCTCGTCATCAGACAGAATTCCTTGCCAATCATTGACAACTGTCCCTGGAAGCTCCATGAAATGGCTTCATTTTACTCTCATACCTTAGGGACCAGACACTTGGGTATCTTCTTTAATAGTGCCTGACCTCAAGGACAGAAATCACAGGCAAATATTTGTTAAAATAAAAATGTTTTACACCAAGCCTTCCAAGTCAGGTAACTACATAGAAAGGAGAGCGCCCTGAACTAGGGGCCTTGTGATCAGGATCTTAGCGTGTTTCCCCAGATTCTGCCTGATGGTGGGTAAATCTCTTACAGTTCTGGGGCAGACTGCAAAACCTCATGGGCACTGGGAGGGTCAGTGCCTGCAATTCCATAAAAGGTGTGCACAGCAGGTGTAGGTGGACTGCCTGGGCTGAGTCCAGCCACAGCCGCAGGAGAATCAGGGCTCCTCAGCCAGTTACATGGAACTCTTTTGCTTTGTTTTGGTTACTTTCATGCTTTAAAAAAAAACACACACACATGCCAACTGTGAAAAATTTGGAAAACAGAAATGTTTAAAGATGCAGATAAACACCTAAAAAGCCATGCTTTCAAAGCAAATGTTGATACTATATGGGCACATAGCCTTCCAATCTCCATTCCTCACACATACTTTTTTTGTTGAGATTGAACTATAAGTGCTAGCTACATGTCCTGCTTTCTAAGCTTAATATGTCATTCCCTACATAAATGCGTGTGGAACATCAGCCGATACCCTGCGCTAGGCTCTGGGAAGCACAATGAAGAAGGCAGGTGCCACTTTAGGGAGTTTAAGATCCAGCCTTTTCCAGATCATCCAGAACTTTCCACAGCCATAGTTGGTCATGGCTAGGTCTGTTAAAACCATTGATAGGTGTTGCCATTTCATTCTGTGTCGCCCAGGAGGAGAAAATCCAGCCCACGAGAGGGAGAAGAGAAAAGGGGGAAATGGTCAGAGGAGTGAGGTAGAAAGATAGAAAGCAAGAAAATGAGAAAAAAAGAGAGAGGGAATCTAGAGGGAAAAATAACCAGTGGAAGCAAGGAAGCTGACTAGATCTGAGAACAGCCGCTCTGAGCCCAGAGCACCGGGTGATTCTGATGAGGGAGGAACACAGGCCCTGGTGCCCCACAGGCAACCAGCCGTAGGCTCGCAGGCAGATTCCTCAACACTTCCGTGCCCATTTCCTTGTGTGGAAAATGGGAATAATGATCCTCCTGTTCTAGAGGGACAATAAGGATTAAATGAGATCGTATATGCAAAGTATTTAGTACCTACGTACGCAATAGATGATATTATTAGTTTTTATTTATTACCTTCGTATTTTAATATTGCGTAAGACATTGGACTGAGGAGGCAGGCAGAGGAAAGGACCAGATGGATCGATCAAAAGCCCAATTTATTGACTTATTAAAGTACAACTATCCTTCCTAACCAACACAGCTGCATATACATATCGGAAAAAGATGACATTGAAAAGTGGCAACTACAAATTGTTTCATGAAAGAAGTTATGCAAAACTGTGGGCAGAGACACTGGCGAGGAGTAAGGAAGCACCCCTGAGGCTAGCAACAGTGGGAAACCGTTGCCACCTCTAGGCCTAAAAAACAAGGACAGCGGTGGTTATAGAACCCGACGAGAGCCACAGAATCCCGGAATAGGAGCTATGGCTTTTGTCTGAGGAACACAGCAACCCTCTGATTGGCTACAAGGGGCCGTCATTGGCTGAAACCATGATGAAGTCAAAAATAATCCATGCCCCAGTCTGTCTGTCTACAGACACCAGCTTCTGGGGCAACCCAGAGAGAAAACTGGAAGGGGAATGGAGAAGTGGCCACACATTGCAGGTTTCTAGCACGTGAAATGCTGGCTAGCCCTTGACATCTGGGAATTTACCCACTAAATACGTTTGTGCCGGTATTTAATGTGCTGATGGACACCATGTGCCCACAGGTCCTGCTGCCTTGGCACAGCTGCACGCGGCACGTCCTCCTCCCCGCGCCCATCTGCACAGGCTGCCCACCCCCTGGGTCCGGGAGGCAAGGTTACCCGCTGTCGGTTCCCAGCAAAGCCACGCCTTCTCAAAACCAATGGAACTTCATGCTCAACTCAAACAGTAATAAAGGTGTTTTTTAGCATTTTATGCCTCTGTTTATAATAAAAGGAATTGTAGTTTTGTCGGGCACTTCTCTTAGGTTTACGGTGAGGATGTGGTTGTGGTGAGCACCACTGGGGGGAAGTGGGAGGGATTACTACAGAAAAAAAGTGGCAGATTTAACATTTACTGGTGTCTAATACATTGCTACAAACTAACACCTGGTAATACACCGTTCTTCCCAGCTCTTCTTAGAGAAGGCAGTGGTGGGCCGGTTGACGAGGGCTTGGACAGGCAAGGAACGGGAAGCCAAATTAAACTCATTTGTGGGCCCGTAAAGCAGCCATTCCTCTCACCTCTGAGCAAGGTGACAAGTTTTCAACCACTTTCCAAACATCACAGAAAAACTATGGCTATAGATCGCAGTAAAAAACACAGTCCAGCGGTGGCATTCTTGTAGTTAGGACATTTGATTTGGTGTCATAAGAACGTGTGATTGTGTTTGAGAGTTACTTTGTTTATATACAGAGTGGAGCAAAAGTATGTTTACAGTTGTTCATATAGAAAATAATACAATAATCGATAAGTAATACAAAAATAGACTCTGTTTCACATACTCAAAACTGTACATCTACTTTTGCCATACCCTGTATTTAAATATTCTTTACTGTACACCAAGTGCTCTTTTTCATTTAAAAAATATTAGTATCTATTTGGGTTTTTTAGAGGGAACTCAAAACTCTGGGAAATTACCTTTGAATTAAGAAGTCTGTTGTCAATTCAGAGAGGGTTGAGGGGAGCTGGCCATTTCCAGAGCTTGTTTTTAAGTCTTCTGTTTGTTTGTTCCTGTTTTTATGTCATTTATGTATGTGTTGCCGACATCAGCAGTCCTGCCACCTGGGGGGCCCTGCTCCTCACTTTCCAGTTTGGATAAAAGTAAAAGATGACAGATCTGGTGAGAAGCATGCAGTGTAAAAGATAAGGCACTGAGGAGACTGGTCCCTTCTGCCTGCGGGCTGCCCTCCAGGGTGGGCAGATAGGCATCAGGGACTTCGTTTGTTTGAGTGTTGTGTTCCTAGATAAGGCCAGGCCATCAGCCCTGCACCGATGCAGGAATGAGTGGAATTTAACCATTTTATCTATTACTGGGATTTCAAATAACTTTGCTTTGGGTTTATTAAATTTGCAGAATGTTCTCTAAGCTAGACTCAATGCAATGCAAACGGTTTTTATCTGGGGTTTTGAGATTGCCTACTAATTCCATGAATTCCTGTGTGATCTTCCTCAGTTTTTTCCCAGGCTTCTTGCCGTTGTTGTTATGCGGAATAATTCACTGACTGTATACATGTATACTTTGAATGGAAGTGTTGAGCTTTAGCATCAAATTCTACTTTTAATTCATAAGATCTTTTAAGAAGTTATTATACTTGCCCCAAATGACAAGGGGTTCAAGAACCCCACCAATATGTACCACTGGTCTCAGAATGTAATTCGAGGTGGGCAAACTGGTTTAATTTAAATGCTTCTGCAGATTCTTCTTCTCTTTCCCAGGGCTTTACCCATAATTGAATCCCAAATGTTTATTTTTAAAGCTTTAGTGCAATTTGGTTGGCTTTCTTTAACTGTATTTTTCCAGCCCTTTGGAATTTGTAATATCAGATATTAGAGTACTAACATCATTAACGGAAGTCGGACTGGACGACATTCTATACCTTGCCAGGGGGCAGCCAGAGCCAGCGACTCTCGGTAAAGGTGCTTACACAAGCTCGATGCTCAGTTTTTTTGTGCCCTGAGCCTCCTATATCACAGCAAGATCCACACTGAAGGATAGCCCGGAGCAAAGAACTCTGTTCTACTGTCACTTGAAAGTCTTGGGGAAAAAAAATGAGACTTAGCTGGTGTTTTTCTGCTCTCCATGGGGAACAAGTTCTGCAGAGAATCAAATCAGAAGGTTTCATCAAGAAGCCAAATTCCAAATGGCCTTTCTACTTTTCTCCACTGGGTGTTTTTATGCGCAAGGACACAGGGAATACGTGGAGATAATTTTCCCAATGACTAATGGTTTGTGATTGACTCGGAGATTTTTATCTCAAATAATCCATTGATTTCATTGTAATTAGAACTCTGTTTTGTCTTTTTTTTTTAATAACCTATATACTTTTCCAGAAAATATTTTAGGCAGGTTTCAATAAAAGGTACACTCACAATAAAGTTGTTTAAATAGGAAATCAGAAAGCTTAAAAAGAGAGAGATTTAAAATAGTTACTGTAGCTTAACATTAAATTTAATGCAGAACTTCCGGGCAGCTTTGGAAAAGAGGACACACAATGGGTTACATTGTTTTTAGCATCTGATGAAAGGGAGCATTTTATTCTCTCAGAAGATACTCGCTTTTCCTGCCACTAAATTTTAAGAAGCTGTTTATCCAGTTGGCCCTTATATATTTTACAAAGAATACAAAAAAGGGGGTTTTATTAAATCCTCACACAAAATTTGGGAGCACAATACTAAATGGACACCTAACGCAAGGAAAGTGCTGCCCCCCACCAGTGGGGAGGGGGCTGACGGGTTCGGTGTGTTCTTCAAATCACCTCAGTGCACCAGACAGCACATGTTTCCCACAGGCCAAACCATCTCTAACATCACTTTTAAATCTATGTAAGCATCGACTGCCATTTGCTTTGCATAAAAACATGACAAAAATAATGGCATCCAACTTTCTGAATGGGTCTATTCTACAGATTCTAAGAATCCTAAAATAAAAGTACACAAAAGCAGTTACGATAGGAGATCATAAAATGAGTCCCCCAGATGTGTTTAATTTAACATGGAAATAAGTTTTCTTTTATATTATTATAGCTTGTCACTGGAATTATTTTTTCGTTGGACCTCCTTTGCTCTTAAGAATGTAGTGAAATACTGAAAAGCATTATCTGGGATTTGTTGACACAGTAAAAGGAAGTGCTAAATTTATGAGTGGTTGGAGGAGTCGGTGACCTCAGCAGAGCCCCATGTCATAGAAGACCCGTCATTTCTACTCAGCAGGGATGTGCAGCACTGAGGGACCCAGATGCTTCCCAATGGACTCAAGCCGAGCCCTGGGGGAAAAGTGACTGGGCCCTCCAAATTTAACTTAATTGGTATTGTGAGAAAACTTCTTTTCCATATTATCAGCTCATACTGTGTACTCCATGTAAACCGAGGACTGTAATTGAGAGAGCTAAAGATGGGGCATGGTTTTACCCTGCAATTTCCACAATCCACTATCTTGTGTACCAAAGGCCCTCAGCAAAAGTTAACACAGAATGTTACACCAGGACTGAGCCCTGAGAACTACTCGAATTCATAAAAAGAGGGATGGATTGGCTTTTAATTGCATATATATTTAAATGTTTGCATTGTATTTGTACTTGGGAGGTTCTATCTTCATTCAGAGTTGTCTTGTTTTGAATATTTCTTTGTCCAAATTCCAAGAACAGTCACTCTTCCAGTTCTTTAGGTAATCTCTAACTGAATTGACTTCTCAACATTCACAAATTTTGTAAATTATTGAAAACTTTATTAAGGCACTTGTTTCAAGTATTTATTAAACTTCTAAAAACATCTAGCCAATACTCATTTCTAGAGACTTTGTCATCTTTTCTTCTGCCTCATTCTATGGTCACTGATTTTTCGTCCTTGATTTCCCTGAGCTGAGCTCGGTGTGTCCTCAGGCACTTTCATATGTTCCCTCATTGAATTTCACTCATTGTTTTGCTAGTTTAGTTGTCAAACAGTGAAAGTGAGTGCTGAAGCTTTCTCTACCATTCAGCCCTGTAGCTTCTCACTCAGTAGCACTCATTTATCCAACCTTCATGTATTTATTAAACATCTATTATATGTGGAGCACATTTACTTTGCCTGAAAAGGCTTTGATGACCTCTCTGGATGGGAAAAGACATCCCACCAGGTCAGGATACGGCTGCTACGTTCTACCTGATTTTCTGACTCACAGAATCGTGAATCTATTAGTAAGTTGTTATTTTTAAGCAATTACACTCCGGGATAATTTTTTATGCAGCAATAGGTAACCAGAACATCAATGTGTAAAGTTTAATTCCCAATATTGCTTTGCTTAGAGTCCTATTTAGGTGATTTCTAAATATACCTTTAATGTGCATTTTAATTTTTTTTAATTTGCATAAGGTAACTCAATTTCAAGAGTGTCAGGCAGCAGGTCCAGTAGAGGCAATGTTAGTGAACCAGAGAAGCAGATGCGCCTGGCATTAAATCCCAGTTCACATACCGTACCAATTATATACCCTTGGGTACTCAAAACCGTGTGCAAAGTACCTGATAGAGACCAGCTGCTGGACAGATGCCAGTCCCCCACCCCCTTCACACCCAGGTCCCCTTCCCTTTATATGTCATTGCCATGTTAGAGGCAGAAGGTGTGGATTAGAGTAAATTTTAGCTTCATTGAGACAAGGAATTAAAACATATGCATAAGGTATGTAGCCTTAGAAAAAATTGCTTAAAATCTGAGTCTCAATTTCTCAATAGGATTACTGAGAAATTAAATGAAACCATTTATGTCAAGGGGCCAGCACAGCTTCTGGCAAAGAATACGTGCTGAAAGAACGGAAGCTGCTATTGACATTATTCTGATTCATGTCAAGCAAAAAATGTTGATAAGATTGTAGTAGGAGGTCAATACCATGCTTAATCATTGAGAGCAGCAAAGGAATTCTAATCATTTTATCTTTTCAGTGTGTTTCTCTTCCTCCTAAAATAAAGAGATTAGTATATGTGTATGCTTCAGTAGATTTGAGCTAGGTAGAAACTACCATCTCTTAGGAAGCTCAGTTTTATGATGTTTATGATATAAATATGACTATGGGGTTTATCTCCTGTGTGAATCAACTGTTTAAAAAAGCATTCTACTTTCACAAGCATTTTTATTTTTATCTAATGTAACCACACTGACCATTTTTATCTCGACATCTTAGCTGAGTACTGCAAACATGTTGCTTTTTCAAGTCAGGGTGGTCAAGGGACTTTCAGGACACATATCTCCGCGGAGAGGTACATTTCCTCTCCATAAAAGGAGGGGTGTCTTGAATCAGAAGGGGCGAATGTAGACCATGTGAGATTCTGGACTCTGTGGGAGGGCCCACAGTATCTCCTACCTTTTTGAATAGAGCCAATTACTATGTTTTTTAAACGCTTTAGAAACCCATCATTGGCACAAAGAGATCACTGAAGAGAAAAATATTCCTCCTGCATTTTCCAGACTTATGTTGGTGTTGCTAGGGAGCATCGCTAACTCCCCCTGGGCAGAGTGTGGAAGCAGCATGACATCTTTTGCTCCATTGATTTGAAGGATTGAGTGGGCCCTCACCTTTTAGTCAACGTTCTATACGCATCCTTCTTAAAGCTGTGTGTTTGGTTTCCCTTCTCCAGGGAAACTGGAGGGCATTTCTTTAGTCAGAGATAGTCAAATCTCTGTAATCCTTTGCTAGAATGTTTGAACAAATCCCACAACAGGTCTGTACGCACAAGCAAAACGACAGCCTTGGAAAGTGAAGCACGTAGAGGGCACAGCACACAGTAGGCCAGCTCTTAGTAAATGCTGGTTCTCTTCACTATCTACTATGATTCCTACTCTAGCTGCCTTTTATCTCATTTAATACTCACAATGACAGTATGAGAACTCTCGAGTAAGAAAGGGCTGTGTTTGTATCCCAGCTCAACAAACATTGTAAGTTCCAATTCTCCCTTTTCTAGAATAAGGAAATTGTTGAGGTAGAATGCAATAACGCATGTAAAGTTTTTAGCACAATATTTGGCACATAGTAAGCACCCAGGTAAATAGTATCGCCTCCACTTGAAAAGTAAGGAAATAGAGATTCAGAGAGTTTCAGTAAATCATCCAGCTCATACATCTAGTTGGGAGTGGTGGAGGGTGACAGAATTTTGATTCAAATCCAAGTCTTTATGACTCCAAACCCTATACTGAATCTGGTTTGTGTTTTGGGATCCATTAGCCACTGACGTGACAGCAAGGCCATGCCGTCTCTCTGTCCACCAGCGGGAATGGGAAGTGCTTCCTACAAAGCAGCAAGAACTTGGGAATTGGTATTTACTTTGCTTCATTCTGTTTTACTCCCTTTCCTAAACTGAAATTTCAGAAACCCTGTATTACCTCACTGTATACTGGTGGGGTACCCAAGGACACACCACCCTGAAGATGTTTCGGATGGGTAGTACCTTTGTTTCCTGTCTTCTTAGGAAATTTACCAAGGCCTATAAGAAAAAAGCAAGCAGACTTAAGACAGAAGTAGTCAGACTTTGCATCAACTCATGTTGACTATTGTGAGTCTAATGCCAGGAGTCTTTAATTGGTTGAAGACAAAAAGCTCATTCTGAATCTCCATCAACTGCCTTTTGAAAACAACAATGGGATAAGCTTAAATATACATGAGTCACAAACATCCTGATTATATTTCCAGGGAGTTATCCAGGGGGTTAAAAATTTAGAGGAAAAGAGACTCCTGCAATGGCCCTCTGGGCTTCATCAAAAGCTTTCCAAACAGTTAGAGCATGGGCCTGGCCTTGCCCCGAGGTAGTCCTCTAAACAGTGCCACCCAAGTGCAGGGGTCCAAATGGTTAAAGTCACAAGTTACTGCCGGTCAGCCTGAGGTGATGGGAAGAACTCTGTGCTGGAGCCACATCCTTCTCCCTTTCCTGAGAGGCAGCTCGGTCTCATATTCTTGAGTGCAGGACCACCAGCTCCCTGAGGCATCCTTTGTTGATCTTGCTGTTTAAAGACAAAATTATCTTGGAACAAAACTTTTTCTATATTTAGGTACATTGTTGATTGTGAAACTGGAGTGTCCAGTGTTCATTTCATAAACATACCAGAGAGTGTCTCAAGGGACAGATGAATTGATGTTCTTGCCGGGGGCAGCTCCGCATGAGCTCCAAGGTCTCAAAAACCCTGGCATCCATGGGGTTGGAGTTGGTGAGGGTGAGGGGGAGAGTGTAGAACTAATCTGGGAACCTATAGGCTCTGTGGGTGTCCTTGATTTTTACTTTGAGCTCTCCAGGGGTATTATGGGCTGCAGTGAGTACAAGCCCTAGCACCTTCTCAGTAGGAATAAAGAAAGCCTATAGACAAGCCCTCTGGTGCCAGGGACCCACCCTACTGGCCCCAGGTCCTCTCTGAAGCCTCCCGAGGTCCTTCTGGAGCTCTGAGCTGCTGCACCAGCCACCCTGGCCCCACCGTTGAAAGGAGAAGGAGGTGAGATGATACTCTGAAAATGAAAAGAATGGGAAAGACAAAATCACCTCTCCAACTCTCTAATTCATGTCTGTCTTAAAATTTTCTTTAATCTCCAGCTTCACTTATTACATCTTGGCCTATCCTGTTCGTTTCAGTGACTCAGGAGAAGTAATCAACAGCCTCCCTGCTATCCAAGCAGACGTGAGCGGCAGTGGCCTTGGGAGGAAGCCCCAGCTCGGCTCCTGCTCTGGAGGGGTGCTGGCTGGAGGTCCAGGCCAGTTGTGGCCACTTTGTTTTCTTGCCAGGCCCTGCAAATTCAGACTCTGTTGTACTCTACAGGCAGAACTCCTGCCTCCTGTCCACGTCTTGAAGCTCAGACTTGATTTCCCAACTCCATACCATGATAAGGGAGCTGAAGCCACAAAAAGGCTGAAACCGCAGAAAGACTCCAACTTGGAAAATTCAGCCCTCCCCTTGACACCCCAGCACAAAATGCATTAGAAGAGGAGGCATTGTCCATGCATCCTGAAGTCCTTTCTTTAGCAATCACCCCGTGTGGCAGGAACAGCCTGTCCAGATGACCAGGACTGCATTTTGAGAACACAGCACTTTGTGAAGAAAAATTCCGACGTTCTGCCGCCTTGCCTGTTACACTCCCATGGCCTGCTGAGATGAAGCATCTAAGCTTCAAGGCAAATCTGCGAGTTCAAGCATGACTGAAACTTTGAATAAAACCTGGAGATGACAACTTTAATTATTAGGAGGATGCGTCACTTTTATATTATATTCAACTGTATTTAAATCCAATTACAACAAACCAGTTTGCACTGCTTTCCTTCAAAGCTATTTCCACAAGTGAACAGATGAACCACCTTGTAACCTCATCAAAAGAAAAGTGCCTTGGTGATGATGAACTCCTTTAGCTTTTCCTTGTTGGGGAAGCACTTTATCTGCCCTTCCATTCCCAATGGAAGTTTCACTGGGTAGAGTAATGTAGGTTGTAGGTCCTTGCTTTTCATCACTTTGAATACTTCTTGCTGGAGGGAAGAGGGGTACCAGGCAGAGGGGGACATAGGGAGAAAAATTAGGACAACTGTAATAGCATAATCAATAAAATATATATTTTTTAAAAAGAAAAGGAAAGAGAGGCCTTCCTGCCATCAGCTGAACCAAAGGTCCAGCTCCATCCCAGGCACCTGAGGATCCAGGACGAGTAGTTACCTGGTTGTATCCAATAGTCTGTTCTGATTCTGAATATGGGTAAAACCAAGAAGATGATGTCTTATGAAATCTGCTAATTACTTTTTAAAAGACAAGGGTGCCTGGTGTACCTGACCTGGAATGGAAGTACTTGATAAAAAACTACAGGCAAAAATGTGGACGGTGGGGGGTGGGTAGGGCAGAGAAGATTAATAAGGGGAAAATGGGGACAACTGTAATTGAACAACAATAAAAAATAAAAACTACTGGCAAGGAAAGGGGGGAAAAATAACAATTTTTTTTTACTGGTGCAATCATTCTCATCTTACACAAAGAATTAAGGGTGCTATCCATAGACATAATGATACAGCTTTTAGGCTACTGTGACCTGCTAACGAAGTCATGAGCAAGGTCATCTACTTCTGATGACCCTTGGTCATTGAGTCATGGTGAAGTTGATGGTTGGATGTCAGAGGCAGTCATTATCAATGGTTGGGTAAATTTAATCTTTTTGGACCATGGTTGACCACTAGTAACTGAAGCCATAGAAAGAGAAACCACAGATATAGGGGGACTATGGTCATTTAGTCAAATGGCCCCTAGTGGCCTGAAGATGTTACTGCAGTTTCACAAAAATCCGTATATCCATTATTGGTTTCTGAAAATTCAACAGATTCTCAGTCTGTGTTTAGTAAAAATAGTGAACCTGTCACACAACAAATAAAACACATGTACCTGGAATTGGTGCACTGCATTGATTTAGCAGGTTCACTAGGAGGAGCCCTTGCTTATTGAATGATAGTTACAAAGCCATTGGTTACTGCATTTAAGAATAATATCAGGTTTAAAAAATGTAAAAATTAATTTTGAGCAAATAATTATCAAAATAACAAATACTTATTCTTGTGTTTTGTAGAAAGATGTGAGGCCCATTACAGGACTATGTAAATTACAGGAAGACATATGAAGGTGATGTGGAAAAACCAAAACAATTAATTGGAGCTCTGATTGGACAGAGGTTAGTACCTCTCTCTTTCTCTCCTTCTGAAGAATAGTAAATAATATGCCCTCTGGGATTATAACTTTGCTTATATTCCAGGGTTACAATTTCACTTGTAATCCAGGTTATAATTTTCACCCAGGGCATTTATTGAGTGCCAGTAGCGTTGCCTTAGAAATGAGGACACAATTATAAATTTTATTCTCCACTACCTGTTTAGAAATCTTATTTTACTAAATACGTATTAATGATCTTAAGTTTCATAGTATGTACAAAACTCTATGGAATAGCTTGAATTAAAAAGCAAACAGATAAAAATATAACAAAACTCAGTATAGCCCTAGATCCTACTTTATGTTATAAACATTTTAAGAATTCCTAGGTTTATCCTTGGCTGAAATCATGCTAACCAGGAAATAAACTCACCTTTTCACCTCTCACTTCCAGAGTTTCATGTAATGGGTAAAATCTCATAAGTATAAACCCATTATTTTTCATTTCTTAAAGATTACATAACACTCAAATTCAGAATAACTAAAGAAGAGGGACAAAAGTGAATTCGTGGGGCTTAACAAGACGTTGTGAAACCAAATTCATAGATTTTTCCACAATTTTCCTTTTTTTTTTTTTGCAGGCAAATGGATTCCTACCAAATCTTATTCTAACTCCAGGTTTTTCTAATCAGGCTTATGTCCTTTCTGACTCCTGTAACTTTTTTCTCTCATAAACTTTGGTCTTTCACGATGACTAGGAGGCAGGTTGGCTTTTCTGTATCTAAAACAACTGTCATCTCGTTTGAGACACTGGTGTTTCTGTTGCTAAGTTATATGACAGAGCCCTCTCAGCTCCCTCATTTCAGTGTGACATGGTAAGGCAAGGCGGTGTTTTGCCATTTCTGTCTCCTGTACCCACCTCTTCTCGTCCACGTGTCCATACACTGACAGTCAGCGTGTCAGATGTGAGACGGGCAGCACGGCGTGCCCAGGCGGGAGCGCTGGGTGGTGAGGAGCGCCTGCGGAGGTTCTCTCGGGCGGGGGTCCGAGGGACTGTGCTCTTCCGTGAGAGGCCCCGCCCCCCAAGTCCAGAAGCATCTGGGAAGAGCAAGCTTTTTCTTTTCTTTTTTAATTAATTCTCTGTAAAGAAGTAATGGTTTTTGAAAGAATTTTGTTTTTTAGAAGATGGTTAACCTAATGAACTTTCCTGCTCCTACTTCACTGAACAGAATGACAAGCCGGTGGGAGGAAAAAATAACTAATACACAAAACTAGGTCACATGGCTACATAGAAACATTGGCTCCAGTTTGCTCCCTACCTAAAAATGTTACCTTTCTGTTAGAGTTCAAACCTTTGTGTCTCTCTAAGTCCATCTGAGAGGCAGACAAAATCAATTAGCAACCCTTTCACCCTCTGGCAAAAAAGGAATTTCTGCAAGAATGCTTTCCAGAAGCTATCGGTTGTTTGGCTATTGGCTATTTGGCTGATGTGAAGGCAGAGACACAACTTTTGGGCTTCCCCAGGGGACGGGAACTGGCTCCATCCTGTCTCTCCTCCACCTTTGTCCGCTCAGCGCTCCAACCCCAGGGGGAGGACCGTGTGTCCCCAATTTGGGGTCAGCTGTCAAGAGACAGATCTGTTTAATATTTAGCTTTGAAGGAAATTGGCTGAATCAAAGATGAAAGGGACCAGCTCCAAGTGATGGGGAAAAACAAGTCTCAATTGTTTCAATATTTCCATAGAAAAATAAAAAGATAAAGTCAGTGCAGGTGAGGGGGAAGGAAGGAGGGAGAAACTGAGCTGGGAGGGAGGAAGGAAGGAAGGGAGGGAGGAAGGAAGGGAGGGAGGGAGGGAGGAAGGGAGGAAGGAAGCCAGGAAGGGAAGGAAAATTGGAGATCTGGCAAAGTCCCAAATATTGGGTGTCCATGTGCCAGCCTGACCCAGATGCATACACACCATTGAGAAATACAAGTAATGCTCCACATTCAATGACAGTCTTAGAACCAAGCTTTTCAATGCTAATGTGTATGTGAAATGCCTGGGAATCTTGTTAGAAATACCGATTCTAAGTCGGTAGGTCTGGGTTGGAAACTCCAATTCTGCGTTCCTACCCAGACCCCGGGGCAGAGTCTGGAGCCCACTGGTTTTCGCCATCAGCAGAGGAGGTGTTTGGAGACCACAACTTGCAGAGGGCTGCCTGCTTTACAGCCATTCCTATAGGGAGGTGGAGAAATAGGTTGTAAAACTGCCTACATGGAAATAGTAAGGCAAGAAAGAAGTTTAAAGAAAAAGATTCACAATTTTTAAAAATAGAAATTTAGTAGAAGGGGAAAAGAACAAATTCAGCCTTATTTTTATTCACCCATCATAACTATTTTTCAAGTTGGGTGGATGTTTATTTGACTTTCTGGATTTTGCTGGGATGTTGCTCCAGTGCCCACTATTACCCACACTGACAGGGGCAAAACGCTAGCATTTTACATAGGATGCATTGATTTTTCAGGATATCTGTAATACAAAATAGAAATTTGCCAGAACGTGAAAAGTAAGATTCCCAGGAAAAAGTAGACATGACCTTATAGACTTGAATAATATACAGTTATGCATAATTTTCAACAGAAAAGACAAATGTCCAAGTCTTTATCTTGAAATGGACACAAGGAAAACTGCTTGACATTTCCAAACCACTAGCCATCCTTTACCACAGTGCCAGGAGATTGTGGGTGCTGGCCTTGGTGACCCCTCTACCCCCACCCTTTTCCTTCCAGCCCAGACATCCCATCACCCCTCAAGGGCCAGAAGGCTGTCTTGGTGACTCCGGAAGCTTCTTGCTCACAAGGCCAGGCTGGACTTTCTTCCACTGTCTTATAATCCATAGAAAACTGAAAACTGAACAGGATCTTGAGATCCCCTAGCCTAATCTCTTCATTTGATTTACAAATCAAAAATGAAATGACATAACGCGACTACGTTTGTCATGTAAACTCACCTTTTGGATTTGACGGTTTCTGTATTCTGCCCTGTGCCCTAACTACACATGACCTGACCTATCTGTACAGCTCCGAGGGGATGGCACGGCAGCTGCTGGTCTCTGCAGGGCTCATGGTGCCCAGCTCATGCGGGACACACGTGGCCCCTTGACAGAGAGCTATTGACACAACTCGAACTGAGTGCAGTGAGATCCCTGGGTGCGTCCTGCCTCCCCTACCTCCTCTCTAATATTTTGATACAGATGAAATGTGATTACAGTAAACATGGAAGGAAGAACTGAAAAGGCACAGAGGAGGGGACTTTTCACACGAGGTTGGCCATGGTCACTGTTCTTAAATGGCCTCCTGGCATTCAAGTCTCCGTACAGTCCCACCACAGAGGACCACTTGGTGGCACACATGGACGACTGCAGCAGTGCGGCCAATCATACATCTGGGAGTAGGTTATACAAAGATACTTCGGCTTCCTTCTAAGTTTCTCCCTCTGTCTCTCCGGTGAGCAACCCTAAGGGGCAGGCCCATTTGCAGAGGCCTTGAAGCTCCTGGCTAGCAGCCAGTAAGGACCTGAGGCCTCCTGCCACCTACCACGTGAGTGAGGTTGGAAGAGAGTCCTTCTCAGTCATGCCCTCACACTAGACCATAACCCCAGGCAACAGCTTGACTGGATCATCCTGAAAGAGCTTGCGCCACTCCCTACGCCTTTTCTTACTTCCCCACCTGCACAACCTGCAAGATAATGCTGTTTTTAAGCAATTAAGCTTGGGGCTGTAACTGAGATCAAGTGTATTCAAATTCAAGCAATCTAGCCACAGAGTCCACACTCCTGAATGCACATAATACTGCCTTTCTTCCTCCTTTGCCATTCCTCCTGTGAAGGGAATAGCAGACATTTATTATTTCTCTTGTCCACAGCAGAAGGCTTCTCTATAATTACAGAGATTTTGATCTTTGACTGAGCTAGCAGTTATAGTTTTTCTCATTTAATTCTAAAAATAAATCAACTGCTATTATTCAGAGTGTGTTTGAAAATATAGACTAGTGGGCATTCTCACTCAGTGGCATTCATCCCAATCACCTGAGGGTCCTGCAGTTGCTGATCCCACCCCAGATTTTAATCCATGAGATTTGGAGGCAGGGCCCAGCAATCTTCATTTCTCGTCAGCACCCTGAGATATTGCGACGCAGAGGCGAAGTACCACACTGTGAGGACTGGCTTTTTCTACTCTTTTTTGGTAACAGTGCCTCTAAACACTTCCCATTTTGGGGAATTCCCTATCTGATGAGTCACGGCCTCCCAGACTTGCTCTTCCAGGCTTCTTCCGAGCAAGCAGAAGCGCCGTCTCCCAGCCTCCCTGACAGCTGGGGCCAAGGGTCTGTGACCTAGATGTCCGGCCAGAGGAGCCGAGGGACACTCCAGCAGAAGGAAGTGCTGTCCAGATCCCGCAGTGTAAGCAGACACCTTCAGGCTCCTGGTGGTGGTAGAGGCAGCATTCCTAGTGGTAGAAGCCAGAACTCAGAATCAAAAAGACAATTTTCTGGGCCTATGCTTTGGGACCTCCTTCATGTTTATAAATTTAAAAGACTTTTATTTTGTTTGGGTGAGACCATGAGATCCAGCCTCTTGACAACGTATTAAGTGCACGATGCGTTATTGTTGAGCATACCGTGTTGTACCGTGTTGTACCGTGTTGTACAGCAGAGCCCTAGAGCTTATGCACCTTGCTTAAGTGAAACTTTGTGTGGTAGAATTAGCGGGGCCACTGCACGTTTCAGTGGAGTGGTTCTGGCTAGCGTGGGATTTGGGCACTACTCCTGGATGCATGGCTTCCGAGACTGCTTTGCTTGCTCTTCCAAAGAATGTATGAAACTATTTACTATTTCTAATAAATTATGTGTCTACTTAAGCTTACAGAGGAGGGTTTCTTTTGTTTGTAACTGAAGCAGCCTGGTGACCACTGCTGGGATACAGCGTGTCACACCTTGAAGTCCTCCCGACTGTCATCATTCCCACCAGATGGCAAAGTCTGTGTCTATTTGAAGTAATGCTTCTGCTTTGGTTGCTCTGTATTATAAACGTGTGTGTATGTTTAGCTGCATAGATGTTAGACCATGTGATCATTACGTATAAATTTCTAGAATGTGGGGATCTTCTCTCATTACCTGGTTTTGAAAAACCCTGAGCACTCTAATATATTTAAATAACCCATTTGTTATAAAACAAACATCACTTCTTCAACTGGGTCTCAAGGTAACATAAGGATTTTGAAAGCCAATTAAATGCCTGATTAACAACAAACATTACTAGATATAACAAATTCTACAATTATAAAAAAAATAATTTAGACACCATTGCAGAGTTCACCGTAATGGAATCTGACTTTTTAACCAGTCTTCATGTACCGGCAAAGACGGGAAGGGGCAGAGAAACACAGCAAACCAGAGCTGAAGGAAGCTTATTTGTTTACAAGCCACCAGCTTACTCACAGGTCGCTAGGGAAGGCTCCCTCGGAGTCTGTCTGTGTTTAGACAGAGGCTCATGGTAGAGTGTATGAGTCATAGAAAGCCTTCAGAGCCTCGGTACAGTGCACTAATGTTTCAAACGTTGCTAGCTTGGGATCTAAGGGCAAGAACTGTCGTCTAAGGGGTTATTAGAGTACAGCGGAGAGAGTCGTTGAGCAAGCTAAGTTAGTTCATCAAGTAGTGAAATGGATAGGCTGAGATCAGGAATAAGAGAAATAGACGTTTGCTTCTTAAAGTGGCTATCTTTTCAATTATTTCTCTGAAGGTTCACTGTCTTCTGCTACATATTCGTGCACCCATACTTCTTAAACAGACATAACATGTCCAGGTACAACAGCAGAAACACTTGGAGCACAAACCCAGTTTCTTACCTTAAAACTCCATAATGCTCAGTGACACATAACAAAATATCTTGTGAATATGGTGTGCTGGTTATTAAAATTTTTTCTCCTGTTAAAGTATTTGTGATGCTGGGTCTGTGCTTCTCCTTTGCCGGAGGTTTCGTTTGAGTTTCTGCCAGTGGGGGCAGTAGAGAGAAGCTGTACAGCCGGGTGAGGGAGAAGAGACACTTCCTCCTGTTAGTGTCTTTCTTGAGATAGCAGTTTGTTCCACTAGCAGCTGCTGATTCCAGTTGGCAGCTTTTTCAACACTCCTAGAACCAGCCTTAATATTCTCCCTCAACGACACTGAACCTAACCAGCCAACAGGGACATTCCCCAGAGGTTGAGTTCCACCCCTGAGGGTTTGTCCTCAAAGTTCTTGAGGCGCCGGCATCAGCAGGGCCTCCTTCAAAGAGGTCCAAGTTTTAGCTCCACATACCCTTCCTCCAAGCTGCTATACTTTAGTGATCTATTCTTCTCTCCTTTAAGTCTGCAGCTCTACAGGTGCTGGCTGCAATAAAGCAGTTGGTACCTTTGAGTTCCTTTTTGCCTTTAGAATTCCCAATACGTGGCCAACAATTTCTTGCACTGAATTAATTCTTTCTTCCAAAAAGCTGCTGCGGTCCTGCATCCCGAGTGGTCGTTGATGACACAGACGGGCTTCAGGCTTCCTCCAGCCTCAGACACACAAACATTGAAATCAATCCCTGGCTTGAATCTCAGAAAACATTTTCCTGCCAAACATCCCGGAATTAAGAGTAGTGCAGGTACATTTGATCCAGATTTGTTGTCAGTTTAAACCCACAAGTTTAAAGAACTCTGTTCCCGATGTATTGTATTTTCCCTTCAGATATCCTGAACCAAGAACGCATAAAATTTTGGAAACTTAGGGGCAAGTAAAGATCATCCAGTTAAATGTCCTGATATTCAAGAGGAATGAAATCCAGCAAGCCAGGGTTATTCACCAAAATTCATACTGTTTGTTAGCAGTAAATACAGGACTTGCATATGGATCTTTCATGCCACTTAACCTCACAAAAGTGTCTCAGTGGAAGGAGTGACGATAATAGTGCCCTTGAGACAATTTGAACAAATTCTCTTGCTAAAGATAATCAGAAAATCTGAAAATCTATTTTAAAATCTCCATGAAGGAATAAAAAGGCTAACCAGGATAAAATTTCGTCAAGCGAAATAAACAGAAGACAGAAGCCTCATGGGCTGAGAGGACAAAAATCTGTGTCTGAGGCTCACCAAGTGGGGGAGGCTCTGGAAGCCCCTCCAGGCTGTGACTGAGACTGAGAGATGATGAGCACCAGGAGAAAGGTAAAGCGGTCCTCAGATGTATTACAACTCAGTTGTAAACAGCTCCTGTAGCACTAAAAATACGCGTTGTAGAAATCAGATTAAGGTAACCCAAGAGTACTAGTGTACTCAGGCACCTAGAAAGGAAAAACTCCTCTGGAAGAAAATGTTTCATAGTTTCTACAGTTTTTAATTACACCTTCCAGGACTAAAATAAGAGATATAGAGGCATACACACACAAAAAGACAACATAATGAAAACTACAATAAAAAAGGGAAAAAAAAAACCATGAACACAGGGGGAATCCAGATGGTGGAATTACTAGATACATTCTCTAAAATAACTATACTTATGATGTTCAAGGGAAAAAAATTTGAAAACAGAAGAGAATTGTAAAGTAAAAAAAAATTACAAGAAGATTTGAAAATAAACAAAACATAAATTATAGAACTGAAAAATATAAAACAAAAATTATGAACTCAGTGAAGGGGTAAAAAAAAATAGCTTAGACACAGCTGAAGAAAATATAGTGAGGTGAAAGATAAACCAGGTGAAGATATATAGAATGAAGAATGTTGGAGATACAGGAAGAAGTAAAAATAAAAAAAATAATAAAATAAAAATAAAAAGTAAATATGTGGGTAAATCTGAAGTAAGATCAACTGTTGAAAACAATACTGTTAATGTTTGAAGAGTTAAAATTAAAAGGAGGAAGAGGAGGAGGAGAAGAAAACCTGAAACATAGATCAGACATTCCCTCAGGGTCCGTCTTCCATGAAGTGCCCTTAAAGCTTCTTTTTTCATGTGCCAGATCCTTGTTAGCAGAATTTTAAATTAGGTTCCAGAAAATTTAGAAAATACATAGAAAGCCAAAGAGTAGAGGTGCACATGTTTCTTGTTCTATAAGAATAATAAAACGAGTTATTATTATTAAGTGCTAAATGTATTCCAGGAACTGTTGTACATGCTTCACAAATATTAACTTTTTAAGTTGCATAACAATGTGATAAGGTAGGCCCTATTTTCACAGCCTGTTTTATAGATGAAAATATTGAAGCAAAAAAAAGGAGCCAATAAATTACCAGAGCAACTCTGCGGGAGGTGGGGGTGAGGACCAGAATTTGAAGCACCTTGGACTAGTTCCTCTCACAAATGTACTTCCACCTTCAGCCCTCACATTAAAATATGCCTAGTAATCTCTGCAACCTCAGGTTAGACATGAAGTATCTCCAATAACCTCTGCAACCTCAGGTTAAACAGTTCCACTGTCTAAGCTAAGAAAAGTCTCTCTTGTGAGTTTTCAGCTGCTATGAATTCTGATCACGTTAGTTTTTATATCACACAGGGCACCCTGTGTGGATCACTAACGTTGGGGGTGGGGATAATGCCAGCATCTACTTTTTTAAAGGTTTTATTTATTTATTTTTAGAGAGAGGGGAAGGGACAGAGACAGAGAGGGAGAGAAATGTCCGTGTGTGGTGGCCTCTCACGTGGCCCCCACTGGGGACCTGGCCCGCAACCCCAGGCATGTGCCCTGACTGGGAATTGAACGGGCGACTCTTTGATTTGCAGCTGATGCTCAATCCACTGAGCCACACCATCCAAGGCCCAGCATCTATTTTTTAATGGCTGTCAGGGTGAGGGCAGAGAAACTACCCTCTGAAATGTCCCACCATTTCAGAATGGTAGAATAGGGTAGAAATGTCCTCCCATCTGAATGGTTCCACCATTTCAGATGTCCAAAGGCATCTGAAAAAGGTCATGGGGCTCAGAGTTATTCCTCTTGTGTAAGTGCCAGGGGACCTTGGCAGTAGACAGCAACCGTTGTGCTCTCCTCTCATATGATGACAAAAGCCAGAGAGAGACCAAGTTCCGTATGTGTTTGTAGCAAAGGATGAGTTCTGCTAATTTTGACTAACTACAGAGGTTATTCTCTGGAGTTAAATCTGTTGGCCTCTCCTTGGAGGCAAGACCTGAGTTCCTCATGGGTTCTTTGCTGTTTTCCATTTATGTGTCTAGAGGACAACATGCACCCTTGGCTGTGACACAAGGAGACAGTTGTGCACATCTTTACTAATACCTTGTATATGAATTAAATTGGACATTATTGAAAATTGAATGAAAGGAGGAAAGAATAGGATCTAAGAGTTGGCCATTTGGTGGAGGCTCCTTTTCTACCTCCAACATCTAATTTGGTTGCTTGAGGTATTTATATGGTTTGGGATACAGCAGTTGCTTTACTGAGCACCTCACCAAGCGGAAACTTCCTGATTCCTCTCTGGGGAAGAATCTGTTTTGCTTGGAGAAGGACTCACCCTGCCCTGTGTGAGGCCACCCCTCTGTCTCAGTGTTCCCACACAATATTATGGTCTCAAAGAAATAGATGAGGTCTCTACACCAAGGTCCACCAATAAAAAGATTGTCATTTTCTCGGGCATTTTGAAACATTTTATTATGAATGAACATCTGGAAAGCCTTCCCACAGACAGCCGCACTCCATTAGGTCTTGGTCAAATGCCACCGTCTCTGTGAGGCTCCATCGTGTTTAAAGTTGTGAGCCCTGGCCTACCCATAGACCTCTCTACACCTCACTCAGTTTCAGTCTTCTCCATAGGACTCATCACTGTATACTGTACGAAATAGCATAACTGATTGTCTTTCCCATCCCTCGCCCTTATCAGTGAAAATTTTTTTGTTTTGTTCATTATTGTACCCTCATGGCACAGATCAGCAAGCATTCGATAACTACTTGTAGAATGAATGATTGTGTACAGTTCAGAAATTAAACTACATTAGTTTTGTTGATTTACATATAAACACACAATTTGAAGTATAAGGATTTTAATGCCTTAGTACAATCTGTACTTTTTGCACACAGATATTTCTAGCTCTTGAGAACCCTGAAATACTAAGGGTTATACTTACAGCTAACTGAGCCTCATTGAGGTCATCTTACCTTCTTGGAACAAGTTGGCTCCTCTGACCATGGCCATGACCTCTGGGGGAAAAGTATGAGTTCTGTCCAGAAAATATCTAGCCATGTAATATGAAAATTTATTAAAGACATTTATTGAAGAAAATACAAGATACAGGAAACATTGTACATAGGACAATAATGCCTCAGCCCTCTTCAAAGTAGGCCCTTTGGGACATCACACAGTTCTCCCAGCATCTCTTCCACTGTTCAAAACACTCTGCAAAATCCTTTGTTGGAATCACCATCAGCTGCCCAGTCCTATTTTCTTGAATCTTATCAATGGTCTGAAATCTCTTCATTTTTAACGTTGATTTTAGTTTTGGGAAACGCCAGAAGTCACAGGGCACCAAATCTGGGCTCTAGGGGGGCTGAGTCACCTGGGTGATTTAACGTTTTACCAAAAAAACTCTGCATGAGACATGATACATGAGTGGGCTAGTTGTTGTAATGAAGCTGCTGATCACCAGTTGCCCATTGATCTGGCTCTTTTCATAGTATTACATCTCTCAACTAACAAAGGACATTGAGGTGGTACTCCTTATTGTTTGGCCTGGAAGGGCATACTCATGATGGACAACTCCTTCCCAATCCCAAAACACAGTTCACATAGTCTTGATCTTGCGACTTTTCCATGCCTTATTTGGGCATGGAGAACCAGGCAACTTCCATTGGGACAACTGGGCCTTCATTTCTGGATCATAGCCATAGACCCACAATTCATAGTCTCT